>JANHGN010024956.1:0-53364 GCA_024605025.1 Megaceryle maxima | reverse complement strand
AAAAAAGAAAGAAAGAAAGAAAGAAAGAAAGAAAGAAAGAAAGAAAGAAAGAAAGAAAGAAAGAAAGAAAGAAAGAATCCATGACAAATTCACTACATGCCAGACAGGGTAACCTGGGGACCACCTTTGTGGAGAGGGGTTGAGCAGCAGCCCCTCTGCTGCTCACAAACAATCAATGAAATCTGGGAAAAGGGGATGGAAATGGATGGAAAGCTTGAGATTAAGTCTCAGGGACTGAGAGGACAAAACTCGTTAGGAATGGGAGAAGCGTGGTAGAAAGGAAAGAGCTGTCAGATCACACACGTTATTGGGGTAGGAACCAGTTGAGGTGTGTTAATAAATGCTGCCAAAGAAAGATTATTACAGTGGGTCTTCACTCCAGAATAAACATCACCTGACAGGCTCTCAGGAAAAGGAGCAGACCTTAAAGAAGTACCTTTTGGGTTTTGATTGAGAGTAGAGAGATCTATGGGTATAACAAGCACAAGCTTTTTTAATTTGGTGCTATTGAAGAGGTGATGGCTTTAAGTACAGCAATACCTCCTGGCTGTACAGGAGTCCCTGAGAGCTGAGAGGTTTGCAAATGAAAGGTGGCTGTCATTCAGTGCATGGAGTCCTCCCTAAAGTCTCTCTGACTGTGGCAAGGAAATGATATGATGGCTGATGAAGCAAAATGTTCCAATAAACACAGCCACCTAGGGAGTGAATCTTGTGGGTGGCAAACACAATGCCTGGACTGCTGCCTCAGAAGGTGAAAGCAGGTTAGATTAGAAATGAAACAATAATTAGAGAATCATTGAAGACAATTTCACTGTAAATGAAAAAATCAGATGATACAAAGGAGTCAGTGAGGCTATGAGAGACTGCTCTGACATCTGAGGGTAAAATAAAAAAGACCAGTGCTGGAAGAACACTGGCCCCAGAAATCTAATGTGACAAAGTCTGGTAATGTCTGGTAATGTCAAAGCAATGTCTGGTCAGCACTTCAGGGAGGAGATGCAGGCAGACAAATCAAAAAATAAATAAAGGATAGTGAAAGATCTGAAAGGGGAGAAGGCTCTTCCGAGTCTTTGGGGTGAATAAAACAAACATTTCAAGATAGGTGTACTAATGAAAGGTGTGGGAAATGAATAAAAAGTTCCATTCTGAGTAACTAAACAGGTGATTTTTATTTCTGCTAAGGCTAGAACAAAAAAAGACAGCATGAGGAAGAGTCAGAGTCAGGCTTGGTTGGAGGGGATAGCACTGAAAGGGGTGAGCCCTGGGAGGGCAAGGAGGAGTGCTCATGGCTATCAGAACACACAGGGGAAAGATCCTGCTTGGCAGGGGATGCACAGTTCTAGCTTTGCTGTCCCTCAGAGCCTGGCAAACATCTATAAATCCTCCTCCAAAGCAGGTGGGTGTTTTCTGCTGCTGATCTAGTTACCGAATGGCCAAGCTGTATCCTACTGAGAGCTGTTCCCTGTGAACTGAGGTGCTGTTGGTGGTTGTCCAGACTTCAGGGCACCTATAAACTATGTCCCCATGGCCACATTGCTTCTTGCAGGGCTTTCATCTTGCTGTGACATGGCTTCTTCTGCACAAGCATGCAAACCCTCTTCTTTTTGTGGGAATGATGGACCTGTTGCTCTTACTGGCTGTGCCATAGGTTCCAAGTCACTTTGAAGCATATGGGCCACTCTAAAGATCTTGTATTTTATGTGTGGATACTCCTGTTTGGAAAAAATTCTGGACTAAATCTAGCAGCAGACAAAATCCAACAGCACAGGCTTTGACTATGCTCCTTAGTTCCCTGGCTGGAGATCTTCCAGATTTTACAACCTCATGCCAAAATGCTGAGCTGTTATAGTTGCACGTAAGATCAAGGGTGGTCATATTTGACAGCATCGAAGTAAAAGTCGTCTAAAAATCTGGGACCTATTTGTGTGACTCTTATGAAATATCTACAGGCTTTTTAATTTCATCTCCCTGGTTCATGTGTAACGCAGGAGCGCGGGGTGGCAGCGGCAGCCTCTGCTGTGCTGCAGCCCTGTGTTGGAGGGAGGCAGTGGAGGTGCCCACCCCCTTCTCACAGCCCCGTTTCTGGAGGTAGGCACCCAATCCTATATGCAGACCTTGAGGCAGGCGTGCTCTTCAGCCTGGGTGCCTGGGTGGGCGACTGGAGGAAACAGGGTGCAAGGGCACGTTTTGGTGGGTTGCTGTGTTTTTTAAGTTCAGTCTCGCTTCATCAGCTTCCCCTCTTTAAAATGGAGGGAGTATAAACTCCTCTTCAATTTAAAGATAAATTAACTTCAGCTTCTGAAGCATTCAAGTGGCATATTGAGGAGCACCACAGGAGAGTCCATGAAGAGATAAATTATTTTATACAGAGGGAAGGGATTTGGTTAGTGTACAGTTAAGCGCAGCCTGGAACTAGATGGTAGGTGAAGGAAATGAAACAATATATTGCACAGCTGTGCATTGGCACCAACCATTGCACGGAGCACGGCACAGGGTTTCATCACAAAAAGTAGCATGTGGCCTTGTAATTAAAGGCTGTATTGTAAGTGGAAGGGGGGACAGAAAATCTTAAACCTGCCATTTCCTAACCTTTGAACAGTTGACTTTGGACCCACAATGTTCTTTCCTGTCGGCATTTTTTTTTGCATGCAGCACAACACAAAGCAGAAAGGGCTTTTATTATTAAACAGAAGTGCCAACAGGGTGGATATCCAGGCTGCACAGGAATGTAGGGGAGTCAGCAGCCCAGTCTGTGATTGTTTAATCTAGGATTTAGGCAGTCTCCAGGCAGCAATACAACACTGCAAATGCTGGTCAAAGAGAAGGAGTTAAGGGACACGTATTTCCACACACCCCCAACTATTTTGTTTCCCATGCAGTCACTCGTACCACTGCAGATTGGGTCAATGCATGAAAAGATGCCATATTTTGCTTGTACCTCACACTGTCCCAGAGGCAAGCAGAGAACACACCTGCTTCAGCATGTACTCCTTGCTCCCACCGTGTATTGCGCGATGCCTTGCAGAACTCTTTTGTGTTAAACAAAAGTGAAACGTTAACATGAGGAGAGTAGAGGAGCAAGTTGACTTTTGGTGCTTAGAAGTAATAACAGATGCTTGCCTCTCTATGAACTTTGTGTCACTCAAGCTTAACCTTTACATGCTTGTGTGGGATAAGAGATAGATTAGGTCTGCAGGAGGACTGAAGGTTAAAAAAAAGAAAAAGATCTTAAATCCCAAAGGCATGGAGGAGAAGCTAGAGGTCTGATTGCATTGTGTCAGATGGCAGTTGTTCTCCTCCCCTTTGAAGTAGCTCTGATCCACACAGGATAGTGTAATGTTGTGATGTTACATCCTCCTCTATTCTGTGAACCCTTAGATAATGTTTTTGGAGGAGCAGGAGATCCTCAGAGAGCAAATTGAAGGCTAAGCAATATGCTTAATTTCTTAGGCTATTGTTTCACATTTGCTTTCAGCGTAAGACCAGGACCACAGCCAGATAAAGCTGTACCATGCTCAGCCACTTGGTCCTGCCCCTACATCACCTCCTTTCTTGCACCCCATGCAAAAGAAGAAATGACATGGGGATGGGAATGAGAAGCCAAGTGGGGAGATCTGCTTATCCCATAATTACCTGCTGGCAAGACAAGCTTCTGCTGACTTAAGCCCTAAAGCCCCAGTTGCCTTGTGGACTATCATTAAGTGATACAGACTGCCAGGTTTCTGCAGACCATGGGATGCAAATTGCCTGATGGATAGGTCAGTAAAGGTAAGGGAGAGAATTTATATACAGTAATTAAGTATCCCTGCAGTGGTAGGTATATGCAAGTAAGGAGAACTCCAGGACTAGGAGTGCAAAGGCAAAAGCAGTGCAGATGCCTTTCTGTATCCTGCTTTACACCTCTCCTCCAGCACTGGGGGCACCAACCACTACAAAGCCCTTCACTACACCTGGTTGGATCTTTCCCTCAAGGGTGCACATTTGTTTACATTTGGAGGCATGAGAGACCCTAATGTGGTGAGGTGTGGGGACTCCAGTATATGCTGAAGTCTCTTTGCCCCCCTGAAAGCAGGGTAAGTTCCTGAAGTGAGTGAGAACATAATGCTATGCAGCATAAACTAGTCTAAAACAGAGCTGCTCTGATTCTGCCATCCTTTCTGACCCCAATTTTATGTTCCCACCCTTCCTTTTTTTGCCGCTGCATGTAAGGTCATGGCATGAGATCTGAACTGATTGAATGCTCCTGAAATTTTTCTTTTTAGTTTTCTACCATTAGTTTCAGCTCCCCAAACAAGCTCTTCATGCAGCTGTGTGAGTATCAATCCTGGTGCAAGGGAGGGGGCAAGAACACAGTTAGAAGCAGAGCTGCTGGATGCAGTGCCGGGCTGGGGCACAGCTGACTTGGATCAACCCCACCTACTAAGGAATCAAGGCTTCATTAAATATTCTGAGCACTTCATGTTGCTTCTGGCCCTGCAGAAGTGAGCTATATACAGTCCTTGATTACAGACTATGTCTAAACAATTGTCTAGCCCAAAGGCATGCCTAGAAATTTTGATTGCTTCCACTGGTCCAGAATGAAAAGCACCCTAGACCTTGCCTCCACCTTCCAAACAGACCTTCGCAGTGTTTGTTGCTGCTTGTGTGCATTAATCCCTGTAACATCTTTGAGCAGGTTTTTTTTACCATGCAGCATGGTAACAGACTGTGGTATAAATGTTTGTAGTACATGCTTGTTCTACAAGGATTGAGCAAATTAAAACTAATTCCATAGAAGTCGGGAGAGTAACAGAAAAAGGTGGTGATGAAGAACAAGTGGAGGAAGCAGTGCAAAAGAATAATCCAAGCCACCATCAGCCAGTATATTTACAGCTACTGTTGAGAGATGAGCTATTGAATGATACCTATTTTCACCCTGGCCATAGATTACAGAAATTCATGCAAGTACAAGCATCTTCACCCAAGCAGTAAAGGTTTGAACAGTTATCAAATCTAAACTTTGTTTATGAATTGATTTTTGCCTCCTTAAGTTCAGCTTGGCTATCCTTGCAGCATACCGAGTGCCATAAGCAGCCTGACAGATTACACAGGGGTTATGTTTTGCACCTGGAGAGGTGCCCACACTTTGAGTGGGAACAAAAAGGCAGCCCCAGGAAGATGTACCCTTCTTCCCTTTAAGTGTAATTCTAAAGGCTATGTTCTTTAAGGACAGTCCTTTCTTACTGTGCAGATAACTCTAGTTATGCTTCTGTGTTTTCATTGTTTATTAGTAGCATAAGCTCTGAGGGTGACAGGGACTTGACATTTTCTGCCAGGCCAAATCCTATGGTCAGCTCTCAGCTTTAACTCGTGCAAATGCCTAATGTGAAAACTGCAGGGATTTGTCTGCATACAGGCTTTTAGAATTTTATTAGCTGTAAAATTGTCTATAATGAGAACTTCACTCTAGTCTCTGTAGAACCTATGCTGGCTGCTGTCAGGGGCAGAACGTGGAGCCAGTGGATTAGTGGAGTAATCTGGTAATGCAAATCCTTCATATTTAATCAAGAGAGCATCTACTCTGCTGTCCCAAATGCTTCTTGGCAAAACAGACTGTCAGCGCTGAGCTCCAGCAAGATGGCAGTGATGTTTTTTCTCTCTGAGGGTCAGAACTAAACTACCTCCCCTTCCCTCTGGGAAAAGCTATAAATAAAGGTCTACTGGGAGCCTGATATCATGTTCACAGAGGCAGCTGGCAGCTGGGATTGCAGTTGACCCCCCTATCCCTTCTTCATCTTCCCTCTTTCCTTCCTTGTTGTTGTTTGTGTGATTCTGAGGTGAGCTGGTCCAGGAAATCAAACCAACTGAAAAGTAATCATAGGAACAGAGGAATCTGGTGCTTGCACATATTACACATTGCTTCCTCCACATTTCTGGCTACCCCCAGAGAAGCCAACTCTACATTCCATGTAACCTTCTGAAGTGCTGGGCAACGACATAAACAATGTGCAAGACAGTTTAGGGATTTAAGTTAAATCTGTGTCTATGAAGTAAACTGCCAGAGAAAGGCACATATTATTCACAGATACAAGGTTGAACTGGAAAACATCAACCACATGCTATTTACTAACTGCAGTAACAGTTACTATTTGTGTCACAGAAAGAATGAAACCTTGTAGGTTAAATTAATGGGAACCAAGTCAGACAGCAGAACCACTTGATCAGGACTGCGGAGTGCTAAAGATGCAGTGAACTCCCAAGTCTCTCTGAACTTGTGAGCCCCTGCCGTGTGCCTGCTTTCTGGAGAGACTGCTGCATTTCTGTGCAGGAGGGAATGTGTCCTCAGGGAAGGGCACAACCGAAATGAGAGCAGGAACACCAGCTAGGGAAAGCAGCACTGCAACAGATGTAGTCGGCTACAAAGATATATCTGTTGTATGAATTCTTCCCCTAAATGCTTAGCCTGGTAAAAGCTACTGCCTAATAAAACCCGAAGAGGAGGGGATTATTTTTTAACTGACCAATATTACATGTGTGGGAAGCAACCTTTACTAAAGATGCCCATAGTGCCATGTATTTTTCTGGAGGGACCAAGTGACATCTGCTTTATCAAGATGCAGGAAATGCCATTTCCCGTCTAGTCAGGGGCATCAAGCCAAATGCTGGTCTCAGTTGTCAGCCAGTCAATTATTTGATTACTGATGTACAGCCAGCTTGCATTTGTGGATCATCCTCCAGCTAGACTGCAATGATTACATATACATTTGAGAGTCTGTCTCAGCTTATTTTCAGCTTAAAACCATTACTTATCAACACAGAGGGCTAGCCTCGCTGAAGTGAATTGTTCCCAACTCCCCTGTTGTCCAAAAATTTGACATGCAGTGATGAGTTCACCCAGATACTCATTACGGGTTTTTTTTTCAGGGAAAAGAACCAGTTTCTTCTCAGTGAGATGAAAGAAGTAGTATTTTTTTCCCTTATATTCCAAAATAAATTGAGCATTTCTGGCAATGGTGCTCTTTTCACCCCTTGGTTTTGGGAAACAGTATTCAACCTGAGAAAGCAACTCTCTGTCTGTTGGCTTAAGGATCCAGCTGCTTGTCATGTAAGGCCATGTGGAGACTGCATCCAAGTCCAGCTGTATTGCCAGGATCAGTGCTCTAGGGACTCAGCACAAAACCACTTTGATCCCTCCCAGTGACAGGGTTTTTGCTAACAAGCCTCCAGACATTTCAGTTGGTATGTCATCACCCTTGCTAAACTAGAAGAGAAGGATGAAACAAAAGTATCTCCAAAGACCTTTAATAACATCAGTTGAAGGGGAACAAGTAAAACATCCCAGGTGAAACACCTCTGTAACAAGCGTTGGCATCGGCCACACGACTGTACAGAGGACAGAGAAGCTTTTTTCCACCCTTTTGTCTTTTTCTATTCAGAGATGAAAGAAAGGATAGGAGCTATGGACTGCAAATTGCAATGAACAAAGCACTTAGCATCCTTTAAATAGCTGAATAGGGTCAAAGGGAGGCAAAAAGTCTAAAAGGCATAGAAGAGAGAATGGATCTGAAAAGTCCTAACATGTTTTATACTGAGTGGCCCCCCTGCAAATTGCACCTCTCAGTGATGGCCTGATTAGTTCAGATTTTCCACATACTTAACAGGGACTAAGTTACACAGCTCCTGTACACCGTGATAGGATTTATGCTTTTAATTCCAACTGTTACAGAGCTGCAAATATACCCTATTGCTTTTACCTTTTAAAATCCAGTCTGTGTATGCAGTGGGCATGTGAATTGTGCAGCCAGGATTTGGGATGACTGCCTCAAAAGAGCAATCACCTGACGCTCCTGTGCTAGGACAATAAGTAAGAAGTTAACTAATACCTTGTGTTGAAGAAGCACTCCAGTGAATAACTTGCAGGTAGCATTGAATTTTGTGCTAGACACTGGAAGTCCAGGGCTTTTGCTATCCAAGTGCTTTACTTGAGCCAAAATCAGTTCAACTGGATTGCCCACAAAGTGGTATGTGATTAGCATTAGCAGAGCGACTTTCTATAAATGAATCAGGGAGGGCAGCAGGGCCAAAAACATCGTCTTAATGAATAGAAAATATGTTTTGCAGATTATTTTGTTGCTTAAGGAGAAGGAACCGTGAAGGAGAGAGAGCATTAAAATGCAAGGCTTTGTCTAACGTGCCCAGCCATGCTCCTCCCACTTCTGCAGAATAATTTTGCAGAAGAGAGGCAATTTGGTCTGGAAGCCCAACTCTGCATCCAAAGGCATGGGAAGTTTTGCCACTTGGAGAATGAAATGTGCAGTCAGGTAACTATCCAGCATGACCTAGTGGAGCAGAAACATTTAAGCAGGTGTTTAACTTCTAAGCACATCAGCTGGGCTACAATGCTTTAAACTTACCATACCTAAAAGCCTATATTTCTGGAAGAAGAGCTACCTCAAAGTTTAGGAAATCAAAGCACAGCTAACTTTTCAACAATGTGATGGGGCTGAGCAGTTCATTTTATCAAGTCCCATCCTGTAGTTACCTTGGCTACTTACTATTATTAAAAACGTTGTTCCAGATTATAAGCATTAGCAAAAAATTACCAGGTATTAGGATCTATGGAAACCAAGCAGTAGATTGTCTCTAGAAGGTCAGTGTTTCTGGAAATGCACCTTTCATCTTGTTTCCAGGATTTTTATCTAAAGTTATTTTTTAAAAAACAGTAACCAGCCAACCAAGGCTTCTCTTTCCCCCCTCACCCTCACCAAAATATTTCTATCTCCCTTTTTGCTACAATGTGGAACTGCAGAATGGAGAAAGCTTCCTGAGGCACTAACTCATCCTTGCGCACTGCAAGGTCAGAAGGAGCACGTTTTTGTTGATATTCACCAGTTTTGACTCCCCTTTGTTCTCATCAAAATCTCTGTTGTTTTCAAGCTGGGTACCGTTTCAGCATTATGGCTGAAACAACCCGGGAAAGTTGGAGTGCTTCTACCGTGCATTCCTTAGAGAACAGCACCCTAAGAAACGTTTTCCTGACAGAGCTCCCAGCTGTCCTCTTGACAGAAACTCTTGTGGCAGTGAGTGCAAATAGCTCAGAAAGTGGTTCGGGGGTGAATGTGAAAGCTCTTCCCCCATGCCAAAGGGAGATTTCTCAGAAGCATTTCACAGTGTCACTCTCCACAAACATCAAGCCATGCCTGGTGGCAACTAGGCTGACATTGCCTCAATATTTCTCTTCTCTTGATAGTACTTTGACAGACTGTTTAGTTGTGGGGTTTGTTGTTTGGTTTTTATTTTATTTTATTTTTATTTGATTTGATTTTATTTTATGGCAGGATTTTCAGGATTTGTTTGCTCTAGCTAGGTATCAGTGTGCCCACTAGTGTATTAGCCAGTCTTTCTTGCCTTCACAAAGCAGAGAGGCAACCAGCTCCACTATTGGGCTTACTGTACACCCTGATCAGAGCTTATCTCCTTGTAGCTTTATTTTGCACTATTACACTTGGAATTATGAGCACATATCAATCATGTCAAGATTCCTGAAGGCATTGTATCATCCTTGCCTGTCTGCTCCAGCTGTAAAGCAATACAGCATCATTATATAGTGCCCTCTGACATGAGTCAGATGATTTAACTTCACTGGCAAGAAACCAGTTCAGGGAACATCTGAAATATACTGGTCAGATCACTGAGTTGTCCAATATTGTTATACAGCTAAAGAAGAGGAAACAAAAATGTGCATGTGTCTGGCTTCATGTCTCAAATGACCTTGATAAAGATCCCAGTGACATATGCAGTGGTAGAGAAGAAATAGTTAATTTTTCCTTGCAGCTGAACATCATCCTTTGGTGTGAATCAACCAGCGCCCCTTCACTAGAGGACACCTGAGCTCATATTCAGTGAATGTTGATGGATGTTAGTTCCTATTTCCTTGTTCTAGCCTGGTCTCACAGCCCTTGAACAGCACTGACACAAGTAGAAGCCTCAGCAAGAACAGAGGGGATTCCTGTCCTTTGTGTCTTTAATTCATGTAGATTGATGCCATTTTACCTCTTGGGTTGTACCCTGAAGAGAGACCTTGGAGCTTACTCAGTGTTAGCTGAGGAACTCTTGCCTGTTGTCATGTTCTTCAATTTGTGTAATGTAGATGAGATTGCCTTCTTTCCCTGAATGGAGCTGTGCTTGGTAGCTTACTGTCTATTTGGGAAGTCTTTCAGCACTAAGTTCCTGCTGTATTTCCTGTCTTAGATTCTGTAAAATGCTGCTGCTTTCCTGATCATGCCTTTGCAAGACTCTTGTCTTGTCGTTGCAGGCATTTTGTTAAATTGACTGTTCTGGAGGCTGAGCATCCTTTGGTAACGGTTGTGTTTATAGGCAATAGCTGAGTCAGCTGAAATACTAGACAATAATAACAGAACTTGCATTTAACTAAAAAGTCAAATTTTATGTGAGCTGGAAAAGCTTTTTTTCTTCTTTCCTCTGAACTGTGCATGTTCTCAGTCTAAGTTTATCCCTGAGAGAATCTAAACTTACTCTCTCCTGGCTTTTGAGGAATAGACAGCGAGACATCAGGGCTTGATGGGGAAGAAAGCTCTGAAATAAGGGAAGAGAGAGCAGCTTACAAAAGAAAGTAACTTGTCTGTGTTTACTTGCTTACAACAGTAGTCTGCAGTGTCTCTGAGGGTACGCTTAGAAAGCTAAGCGCAGGAAGCGTACTGTGCTGCGAATAAGCTGGGTGTGAGTCAGCTCTTACATAAAAGCCATGAAATTCATCACATTTTTGTTAGTCTGACTGCGGTGACACGCGAATGCTGCCGCTGCTGTGTGGCTTTATAATGGGAATTCAGCCACGGCTGCATTTCCTAGGGCGAAGCGTGGGCTCAGCAGGCTGCACGCCCCGCGTCTCTGTGGACACGCACGAGAGGAACAAATGCCTTGCACACCATTTTGCCTACCCACGTGGATTTTGCAAGGAGCTTTAAAACCAGCATGTGCTAACTTCTGCTTTGAGAATCCTTTTGTCTGCTGCAGTTGTGCCAGGGCAGAGTCTCATTTAGGCAGAAGCCTCTGCAAGTAGCAGGCAGTAACTTTTGAAATGGAAGTACCCACCGACAAGAAAAAAAAGTTTGCTTTTATGCTTTTGTGTAATATAGGTTTTATTCCTCAAAGATGTTTTCCTGCTGATAAGAACAAAACCCTACAGGCAAATGTCTGTTTCTGTCAGCATCCCTGGAGGTGATTTCCTCTCTGTTCCCTCCTGGCTCTGGATGCACTGAGAGCTGGAAGCAAGCCATCGTGAGGAGCACAAAACCTTCCTTCACCCATCACACTGTTACCTGGCTGGAAGGACACACTCTTCAGGAAGCTGTTTGGACGACAGATTCTGAATATCAAACTTGTGCCTTTTTATTAATGGTTCAATTTAACTGAAATGCTTTAATTACTGCAGATTTTGAGAACAACACTGTGTTTTTATGAAAACGGGGCTAATTGTTTTATTTTTGTTGTTGTTGGGGTTTTTTTTTTCTTTACTTTCTTTTCTTTTTCTTTGAGGGAGATCTGTCTAAGTTCTTGTTCTCCAGGTCAATAACATATTAGGACAGTGCAAGAAAATTCAAACCCCTCCTCTTTCTTACTTTAAGGCAGTTGGCCCCAAATTTTGTTTGTTTGTTTGTTTTACAGACTTTAAACTTGTATTCCTTTACACCTCCCTAACTCTGCTGGTATAAGGACTCCCTTTCCCAAAAATGGGGACACAGATATAGGTGTATAAAGGTCCTACACAGTTTCTGAATGTAGGATCCCTCACGCTGAGTAATTCCAGCAAAACAAGGCTGTTGCAACTCCAAGCACAGCTGAGTAACAGGGGCTGCGGTGATTCTGCTGAGCTGCTGCAGCTGTCCATGTGGACACCATTAGTTGTTCCCAACAGCACAGAGATGCTGTGATATTGTCAGACACAGCATCAAGTTAATAAGTGCGTGTGGAGTCAGTGGTGGAGAAATACCGATGTCAATTTATCAGTGAAGTTTGATCCAAAGACATATCTGCTGAAAATACCAATCACTTTACAATTATAAATAAATTCAAGAGGTCTCTGTTGTTGATGGCATAGGAGCAGACATGGATAAGATATAAAGCCAATTTACACTCTTCCTTCTGTGGGAATAGCTCTGTTGGTATGAAAGATTTAGCTGCATTCACATTAGAGAAGCTGTGCTGATTTTAGTCCAGTGCATCTAGAGAGTTTGTTATGTTAGTGTAGATAGACATGAGGTTAAGACTTGATGGGGGACGGACTTGTATTCTCTCTGTAGCTAACATAAGATATACACAGAAATGAAATGCTGTGCATTAATACTTTCCACTAATTTCTTATGTCAACTACAGAATAGAAAGTCTACTGATGATCATAATATTGCCACTGTACATCAGTCTCTAACATAAAAGGTTCATAAGCCATTAGGATAATAATTTCTACCATTACTTGCAAAATACTCTTTTATTATCCATTAACATCAATTTCAACATGCATGTGTTTAGTCAGAAACACAGACTTTTTGAAGTGACTGCTCCCTATTGATTAATGTGGCCAGAAGTTTGCCAAATGACACAGGGCAATATTTTATTAATGTTGCCTGTTTTGCATCTGAAGCTTTGCATCTGAAGAGGGTTCATCTATTAAATAGGAAGGCTTAGAGCTACTCAGAGTTAAATGAGAAAATGTATTTGTACTGTGGTTGCTATGTTGAGGACTTCACTTCTAATGGATACCAGTAGTGATCTTTTGCCTTCGGATGAATGAAAAGTTTGAGTCTTAGAGAGGCTTAATTTATCTAGTTTCTAAGGTGAAGAATCATGATGTAGAATCGTGATCCATCTGTATGCAGTGCAATTTAAAAATGCTGTTTGTTCTCTGAGAAGGAGCTTTCTCTGCCACACTTATTCATTCCAGATTGAATGGTAAAATCCACTGCTATACACGAGATTGGGTATAAGGAGATGATCTTCACATAACTCGCCATCTACTCCCTTTAAAATAGAACATATCTGACAAATCTGTCCTTTTTTTTTTTTTTTCTGGGAATTTTTGATTCTTCTAGACCAAAATTTTTCAAGGGAATAAGAAGGAGTTTCCAGAAATAACAAGTCACGTGTCCCAGAATAAGCAATAACCCTATGCTAGAACAAGAGCCAGGGGCTTAAAGTCTCAGGATTTGACTCACTCATTCAAATCAGTAACACAAACCTCTGTCACCAACTGTGCTGTCACAGCATTGACTCAGCTTTTCCTGTAGCAGTTCTGTTTTATAGAGCTAACAGACTGGTAACTGACATTCAACCCAATTCTCCACATCCAGAGACACTCATTGCTTTGTGCTGAGGCCTCTTTTTCATCCTAGTTTGAAATGTCTTCTTTCCCTCCCAATCCAGAAAGAAGAGACATTTGAAACCTTGGATTGGAGAGAGTAAAAGCATTTTTTATTTACCTACTGTAATGTAGATATGGTTGAAAGTAACACTGTTTGCCTCTACTCTTTTTGTTTTCTTTCTGTGAACATTTGAGTGAAAAGGATTTTTGTCCTCCACATTTGTAGAAAAGCAATTTTAGCAATTTATTTAAAAGTGTCCTTGGAAACCAAATATTACATTTTGCCCAGGCAAGCACTGTTGCTCAAGGAGCTTGAATATGCACTCAACTGGGTAATAAGAACAACACCATGTGACTAATAAAATCAATGTCTGCTAAGTAATGTGGTTCAAACTGGAAATGTTCTCGATCAATCCAGGGCTTTTTTTTTTATTCTGTCTGAAGAAGAAAATTGAACTAGTCTAACAGCAGATATTTTTCTGTAGAAAAAGTTAATTTATAGAAAGCAAGATTTTAATAGATCTGATTAGCTCCACATGAAGATAGCATCACTGATTTAATGTTATTTTAACTTAGTCAAAGTAGCATTAGACATTTTCATAGTATAAAGTGTTCCATGTGATTAGACCAATTTCAAAACAAGTATAACATGATTTGTTTTCACAGTGCACTTTGAGTATTGAAACGTAGATTTGCCCGTCATTAAAGAGCTGGGAAGGGAACTGGCATAATTCTCTATATATCTATAATTCTATATTCCATATTCTGACTGGGGAAGTGGACACTTCAGAAGGGAAAGCCACCCTGCAGAAAGACCTGCACAGGCTGGAAGGGCAAGAAAACAAGAACCTTATGAAGTTCAACAAGGAAAAGTGCAAGGTCTTGCACCTCAAAAAATATAATCCAGGTATGCAGCACGGGTTGGGATCTTCCTGGCTGGAGAGCAGCTCTTTGAAAAGGGACCTGGGGGTCCTGGTGGACAGCAAGCTTAATATGAATGAGCAGTGTGCTGCAGCTGCAAAGAAAGCCAGTGGGATGCTGGGTTGCATCAAGCAGCAGAGATAAAGAAGTCATTATCCCACTCTACTCAGAGCTGGTCCAACCACACCTGAAATACTGTGCTCAGTTTTTGTCCCCACAGGATGTGGGTGGGCTGGAGAAGGTCCAGAGAAGGGCCACAAAGATGGACTGGCTGCCATATGAGGAAAGGTTGAGAGAACTGGCTTTGTTCAGCTTTGAGAAAAGAAGTCTGAGGGGAGACCTCATCACCATATTCTGGAATTTAATGTGTGGCTACAAAGATGGAGATTCCCTTTTTACAAGGAGTCACATGAAAAAGGTGAAGGGTAATGGGTACAGGTTCCTCCTGGGGACGTTCTGATTGGACATGAGGAAAATTTATCACAATGAGAACAATCAGCCATTGGAAAAATCTCCCCAGGGAAGTGGTGGATTACCCAACACTTTTAAGATTATGGGGGACAGGGTGCTGGGCCAGCTTGTCTAGAGCATGCTTTTCCCAAGAAAGGTTGGACCAGATGACCCTTGAGGTCCCTCCTAACCTGGTATGCCATGATTGGATGATTCTTTACACTCTTACTGAAGTAACTGCTAACTACTGGCACTGTGAACCACCAGACTGGAAGCCACCAAACCACAATGCATCATGATACTGCAAATGTGGAAAGGGAGCCTGAGGCAGTACCACTGACAGTAGTAAACACTGCAGAAAGCATTCAGGAGCTGCTTCAAAGTCAGGAAAGTGTATTTCATGCCCAGATTTAGATGCCACCATGTGCTGTTTGGCTGAAGAAGAGGCATTCCTGGCCTGCACCAAGGGAAGAAAATGAAAAATGACGACTGACAACATTCAACTTTGACTCGTTGAGAGACATCTAGAAATAACATTCCTTCAGAATCTGGCTTTTTTCATTTTTACTCAGCCTCCATGCTAATAAAATAATACACCAATTTCAGTCCAAGTCCAAGTCCACTAACCAGGCAATTAATAGACAGAAGTTTGTATATCTAGAAAAATGGCAGTATTTGAGTTAATCTGTAATGGTAGAGAGCAATCGCACTAAGCCTATTAAACTTCACATCTAAAGGCAGTAAGTATATTTACTACAGGGCTTTCATATCTAGTGGTGAAATTCTGGGCAATTATATCTTTTAATTTGAAGGTAAACACTGATAGATCCATCACTTGGAAACAGACAGTTGTAAACTGAAAATGAAGAAACAAAATACTAAGGATTAAATGTGTTGCTTGTGTGCTGCCTTCTATCATCACATACTAGTTCACCATTTCAGTATCGATGAGATTTGGCAACAAAAAAGGAAGAATACGGAAGAACACATTTGTTTTACAGAGCAATGCACTACTAGGGCTGTGTGTGGAGTACAAAGCCAAGCCAGTGAATTTCTGCACCAAAGACAACAAATAAGCTGATCGACAGTGTTTGCTGATAACAGCCACAGTCTCTCTGTTACACCCAGCCAAAGCAATCAAAACTCAGTAAGCATGAAGGGACAGTATGAGCAAGACTTACAGTTAATGGATGAACAACAGCAGCTGCTCAAGCTTGAAGAGAGCTTGCTCACCAGAATTTGAATCTCCTCGCTACTCATGGTAGCAGTAGAAATGGTTTCTTCTTGCAGCATTAGGAATAACTCCCAGGATAACTTGTAAAGAGGCAATGGCAGTCCTAGGGCTGTTATATAAATTTTTAGCTATTTTTCTTGGCAGTGGTAGAGGGGAGCATAGTTCTGTGAATCACGAATATGACTCATCCTAGCCAAACTGACCTTTGGAAATTGGGAGTAGGCAAACAAATCAGAAAGAGATTCAAGCTCTAACAAATAAGCTGATAAAATGAATGAATGATATTTACAGACCCTGCCAGTGTATTAAGAGGTCACTTTGACAGCCCTGTAGGTCCAAATGTGAGAGTTTCTACTCTCTCCTGCATACCTGAGCAGCCATTCACACAAACCTAATAACGAGAGGTATTTTCCCCATTTTGTCTATTCAGGCAGATGAGACCGTGCTAAATCTGTATGCAGACTATAACGTGTGGTACAGAAGACTATGCATGTGTTTTTGTGGCTATGAGTGTTCATTAAGTTCCTGACAACCTTAAGAAGCCTAGCGTAGAAGCCTCACAAGGAGTGAGAGAGATGAAGAAAGAAGAATTATAGCAGATGTATGAAAACGTTGCATTATCACCTACAGCTGACCTTGACCTAGGGTTGGACAAGGGTCCTGCTTTGAGCAGGCAGTAACGTTAGATGACCTCCAGAGGTTCCTTCCAGCCAACACATCCCTGGCTCTTCAAGCACATGGGAGCAACCTACCTGAGCATATGTGACAGTGAGCAAGGTAGGTGAGCAGGAGAGGACCATCAGCTTATTGTGAGGTAAACCCACCAAGAGAGCCCAATAAGGTTTTTAAAGACTGTCAGTTAGTGGCTGTTGGACAGCTTCAGTAATGGGGTTTCCAAGACTTATGCTCTAATTCAGGTTTGCTTTGTGTGAAATCGTAGACACCAGAAGTGCAGGAGGAAATTTAAATGATCTCTTAGCTGGACGATCAAGTTGGCATGAGTTGAGAACATGACCTGAAATAGCCCTGGAACCCATAGCTCTATGTCACAGTAACAAAATGTTCTTCCAGGCACCCCTGTGACAACCTATGCTGGATTTGTAACTTCAGTTTTTAGTTAAGCATTTAGAAAAATTGGCACATCCAGTTTGTGCACTTCAGAAACTGTGGCTGCTCTCCATATCTATATTTGATTGCTGTGTATGAGCCCTTAAAGCATTTTGGAATCTCTCTAAAAGAGAAAAGCTGTTTAATATAAAAAAATGTTTCCTTTCTTTAGCCCTAATAGCAAGGTAAACAAGAAGTGTTAAGAATTGCATGTGACTGCAAGATTTGAGGTTTGCTTAGAGACATTTCAGTGGTTATTTTGAACTTTTACAGCAAAACAATATTGTTTCCTTTTTTTCACTTTCATAACTTACTAACATGTTTATGTTTTTAGCTGAACATTTCCTTTCTTGGCTGTGCTGAAAGGTGATCCTCTGTTTACTGGTTGTAACACAGAGCAAAATCCCTTCAACCTTTTGAATTACCTCAGGTTGAAAAGTATAATCCATTATCCAAATATACTCCCACTGTTTTTCTAGTACAATAATATTACACAGCAAGCTGAAGATGAAAGCTTGGCCTGGATATAGCAATTGCTAAGGATTTCTTTGGCTGGAGATGAAGGAAGAAGGTTTAAAATAAGATCAGCTCTGTGAGTGTTTTGCTTAGATTGTAACTTGGTGCAAAGAACCATTTGCAGCCCTCTCCATAAAAATTTCCTCTGCCTGTGTGGATGAGAGGCTGGTACTGAAACCACCACACTGAGACTGGCACTGGCTACTTAAAAACACTTTGAAGAGGTAAAGCCAGAGTCCTTTAACATCATTTAAAATTAAAAACAAACACAAAAAACCTCCTACAAAAACAAACAAACAAACAAAAAACAAAACAAAACCAAACCCCAAAAAACAAAAACAGCAACACAAAAAAGCCCACAACAAATTAAACCATAACTTTGATACAATGTGAATGTGGCCATGAATGGGTATATACACAGAAACACTACGTTTCTACATGTGCACATCCACACACACACACACAATCACAGCCCTTCTCTATCTGAAGAAAAAGTAAAGGAAGTCATGATTTAAGTTCTTTCAGCACTCTGTCCTCCATTATTCTTCATATTGCATTGACTTTCTTTCATTGTGAGGCTACAGTCATGTGCACAGTTAATCTGTCTCTGTGCAAACATTAGTAGTCAAAGAGGGAACACTGCCTATTTCCTGGAAGATAGGAGCTTTAGTACACAGCTGGAGTCATTTAAATGCTGACATCTCATTATGCATGAGACTTTCTTTTTTTAAATTTAAATAATAATAATTAAACAAACAAAAAAAAATTGTAGGAGGCTAAACATGTAGAACTCTTCCTTTTTTTCTCTTTAACTGCAGTTTAAGCCATGCAATGTAACATGATTGATTAGAAGCCAGTAGCATTTTTTGTTTCTGCTTAAATGTATATTTAATACTGCGTTTTGTCAAAAATTAGAGAATCAAGAGATCATCCTATCCATCCTTTTACCCACAGCGGGATCAACTACACTTACATCATTAGCTGACAGATGCCAACCTATTTTGGAGGCTTCCCAGCCAATCTATTCCCATGCCTTGCTATATTTACCACTAGGAAGTTTTCCCTGATGTCTATGCCAAATCTCTTGTGCTGCCGTTTGGGTCTACCAGTATTCATTTTTACTCTTTTCCTCCCTGCACAATGCCTGCCATCCCCCCCAGCTCCCCTTATCTGAATCCTTACAACCAAAATTTAAAAATGCAATCTTTTTTCAGGTTTTGCTCCTGTTTGTACGGTGCAATATGCTACTTACCTTTTTAGAGGGCTTTTTGAGAACAGCTTGATATTATTTACCCATGTGACACATAAACAAAGTTCCTCTCTGCAGAAATCCTACTTGTCCAGATGTTCACCAGCTGTGTTCATGAAGGTGATTTCTTCTGCCTAGTTTAGAAACTTCTACTTGTCCTTAACAAAGTGGATCTCATTGTTCCAGTTTGTGTTTCCAGTTTGTCGGATTTTGCATTCTTTCTTTCCTTTCTCTCTTTACATGTTGGTACAACCTGTAGATTTAGGAAATATTATCTTTTCCATCATCAAGCCCATTAACAACATCAAAAGCTGGTGGACACAAGACAGATCCTTACAGAGAGCCATACTGATGCCATTAATAACTTCTCTGAATATGTATCTTTTTAGCCAGTTTTGTACTCACAAGTCTTAGTTACAACCTTATCTGCATGCTATGCAGAGAGCTTAATAATTTTGAGCCTATGTGCCAGGTAGCCCTCACCATTTATCTGTTCTGAATTAATACTTACGGATTCGTCACAACAGAATGTCAAACACTAATAGTTTTTATGGAAGTGTGAGGTTTAATTGAGGAGTGTTAAACCCTGTGCCACTATTCCAAGATACTGCAGTTTCACATTTCCATGTGTGTATCTGCATCTTTGCATGAAGGTGATATGAAACCTCCCTCTGCTGCTCAGGGTGGTTTGTGACCATTTCTGGGAAGGGGGACAGAGCTGGACAAGGGCTTCAGCTGCCAGAGAAGCCCCAGGGTCTGTGAAGGGAGAGATGTTGCTGGAATATCTACCTTCTCACAGGTGGAGAGTGTGCTCTCACCCTGCCGGATACACAGAATCACTTCACCACAGCTTCACAAACGTGAAGGATGCAGAGATTTCTTTGCTTCCTTGCTTGTTTAAAAAAGAGATAGTAGAGTGATTCTGTTTATTGTTTCATGGCATAGCTGTACTAAAGTTCACATACTCCCTGAAGGTCAGAAAGGCCCGAATCCAGAGTGCTCTGGGTCTTGTCTGGTGTGCACATGCCATGAGATTGCACTTAACGTAACATGAAGGGTCATAGACTGAGTGACAACCACAAGTCTGCCAGCCTGTGGGTCAGTCAAGACAGCTGTCTGTGAGTAGAACTGTCCAAAATCTACTCCTCCCTTTGTTAGCAGGGAGCTTATGCAGAACTACCTTGGCCTCTTTCTTCAGTCCTGACTAACTCACAGTTCTACAACACGCACATGGAGAACTGGGCTGCAGGGCTTCTCCTACCAGCTTTCCAGCCTGGAAATACTTTATTTGCTCTCTGTGGTTGGAGTAGGGGTGCTTGCAACTTGGGGAATGCTGAGGGAGACTGATGTGTCCTTGCCCTACATCTGTCACTGCTTATCCGCTGGTTGTGTAGACAGGTACATAAGATTAATTCAGGGCACTTTTACATGGCTCTCATGATCTTAGTACAATCTAATGCAGTTCCACTGTCAGGTTCTTGCAAATGCAGCCTGACTTTGAGATTATTTACAGCCTGGCTAGCTGGATGTTGCCCCTCCTGTTTTTC
Organism: Megaceryle maxima; assembly: GCA_024605025.1. NCBI lineage: Eukaryota > Metazoa > Chordata > Aves > Coraciiformes > Cerylidae > Megaceryle > Megaceryle maxima. The sequence continues at coordinate 32,986 of JANHGN010024956.1, read as the reverse complement.
TTCTTGTAATTCCCAAGAATAATCTCTTATCTTAATATTATACATTGAAAACCCACTAGATTGGCAACAATAAAATGAATAACAGGTTATTGACAGTAGTTATTCTGCACTTTATCTGGACTCCACTGCCTCACTTTATCTGTTGTTTATTTTTTCTGATCCAACCTTTTGCTCACTCGTTTTCTTGCTTGAGTAAAAACACCCTTAATGACTTTTTCTTGTCCACAAAAGAAACTCCTTCAGCAGAAAAAGAAAGGCTGATTGGAGAACAGCTTTCACTGGCATATTTGTTGTGACTACTTTATAGTTTGTAACATATGTGGGCATAATATGTAAAGCAATACCATTAATAATAGGGTCTCCTGCAAAAGCAAGTTAGGCAAGGTATATGATACATTTGAAAAATAAGTAGGCAATGTATTGTAGGATAATAATTTGCCCTAGAGTATCAGGGTAAGCTCAGTAAAACAGCTGGGACGAATCTAACAGTTGATACTTACTGAGTATTGCTGATAAATCAGGGAATGCAGCCCAGTAGGAACAGATCTGTGGAATGAAACAGCTGAACTAAATTACTAATGTAGACACTCACCATGACCAAAGAGAGGAAGCAGAGCGACAAAAAATGAGGAAATAGATTAAATCTAAAAATAAATAGCCCAGCTTAAATTATTGCAGCATGTAATGAGGCTTTTGCTGCTCTGGATGACAGAACGTCATGTTACAGTGAGTTCATTAAAAGAAACTAGCAAATGCAGAGTAGCCTAGTGGTACTTTAGAATGTCTTACAATCATCTCAAGCTATTTAGTTTAGATTTTCTGGCACCTATCCTGAAACTAAGGAAGTTCTGAAAGCAGGAAATTCAAAATAATATTATACTAATAGGAGTTTCAGGTGCGTAGTCAACACAAGCGAAGTGAAAAATGAAGCCACTTTAATGCATTCAATACTGGGTACATGATTCCAATTTTCTGTAAGGAACCCCAACCATCCCATAACAATCATCAACCTCTAATTCCATTTTCTTTTCCAAAGAGTCTTATATTTCATTCACAGCCACGACCTTTAAGCAACTTCCCCTATTGCTGGAGTAATGTGGCTACCATCTGTCATCCACTTGTTTTGTTCTTCTTCAGAGAAGCATGGACAGTGAGGTCTTGTCTTTTGGTTTGCTTATCAAGGGATTTTTGTTTAATCTTTTACATACAAGCTAGTATACGCTTCTTAGGGGGAAATTAAGGTGCTAGGATTCATGATTGTCTTTAGTTCCTTGGAATACCTATTCAGCTCCTGAGAATATCTATAAGAATAGTTATAAGCTCCTGGGAAAGTTCTGTCCATTGAGTGAAAAAAAAAAAAAACAAACAACAAACCAACAAAATAAACAACCAAGAATTTCTATTGGGTATTTTATCAAGTTGCATCAGCAAAAGGCTTATGCCTCTGTGGGTAGGTGGGTGTCTGTATATATAATACCTGGAAGTGGAGGGAGAGATTTGCAGAGCTTTGTGGAAGATTAGGGTGTTAAGGGAGTTGGTAGTCCAGAAGGGACCGCTGTTTCCCTTGCTCCTGATTCACCTTGTGCTTGTTTTCTTAGGTTGCTGTTACCTCAGGGCTGAAAACAAGGATGATGACACTGCAGTGAAATTCTCGTATCTGTCTCAAAGACGACTCATTTAGCTTGTCTCTATTTGCTAATCTTCTTCCACAGCCATGCTAGGCAATCAGCGCAGCAGTGAGCGTAGTGGGGAAGGTGCAGAAGGGAAATGAGAATAACCAGGTGCTCAAGGCACTCTCTGACCAGCTGCACACAACCAGCATTTCCAGCCCATGAAGCAAGGAGTGAGAGGTGGGTCTAGGCCATGTTATGAATCTGGAATGAGCAATGACTGCTGTCAGGCTTTTAGATGGAGAAAAGCATGCTCTGGGAGTTTGTGTGCTGAAATCACTCCGGCTCTCCAGCACTCAAATGCCAAAGAAGCACTCCCTTAGTGGAGCAGTGAGTGATGTTCAGCCTACCTGCCTTGGAGAATGGGATAACTACAAACTTCCGGAGCTTCTCCCTCATGCAGCATGCCATAAAGTTGAACGGGCTTGCTAAGCTTCATCACATCATTTATGTTGTACCTCACCTTCTCTGAGCCACACTGCATTGTTTTTGTGAGCTGGCAAGAAATGGGAAATCTCTGTAGGCTTCTAATATGTTTCCACATCTGCCTAGTCACAAATACAAGAGACAGTAATGGAGTTTTCGTAAGGACTGATCCTTGCCGTGACAGTACTACAGTAGCCAACTCATCTTTGTTCTACACTTGCACTGCTGTCATTTATTTCTCTCTGAAAAGTGGCCCTTCTGAGAATATTATACAAGTACCTGTTTCATCAGGGCTATGGGTGTATTTACTCACCTATCAAACACACATAAGGGAAGAATAAAGCAGAAAGAAAAACCAGTTATATGTGGTCTGAAGGAGAAAGTCTAAACTCAATATTAAACAACACTGAGCCAGCCCTGTTCCAATCTCATTTTCATATTTACACTCAGTATTTAGCAGTAAAATAGCGTGGCTTACAACTGCCTGTGCTTGCACCATTTTTGAGTCCTATTATTAATAGTTTATGTGATAGGCATTAAAATGAACACTGGAAATATTTTTAAGGAAGCAAGAGTTCACATGACCTAAGCAGCTGGAATGTGCTTTGCTTACAGTGTGTGAGTCTCACCTGGCATTGCAGGTTTTGAAGAGTAGACTTTCTGCATCAGAAAGTTTACTGTTGGCTCACGGTGTCTTTCTGCATTTTTGTTCCCAGCTAAAGGGTGTAGATTTTCCTTTGTAACTTTCAAAACTACAAGTCAATGTTGCTGTGAGCGCACACAGACAGCAAAGCAGTTTAGAACTCTTGCCTCAGCCCCACAGGCTGTTGGTGTTATTATCAACTTTCACATGGCTTTTGTCATCTCAGTTTTCAACAAGTGTGGATGCTACATCATAGCTCTGGTTTAGAAATGGTTTGGCAAGTAAAAGTTCCTGCCAACACATGAGCCAATTTTTAGATTCAGAGGTAATAAGCAATACTGGAAGGTAATAACAAAGAAATGACAAAGTAGTTAGTTTACATCTCTGATAACAACTGATTTTTTATGTGATACTTCATATAATCCCCTTTTCAGGCCCTTGTCCTCCCCACAGGCTTTATTTCCTTCATCTGAAGAACATCGATGTGCAAAACTGTCCTGGTGTCATGAATTGTTCTTGCCCTCCCATGTTGCATTTCTACTTTTTTTGTGCTCTGTCCAAATAACTCTCCTGTTTCTGTTGTTATATCAGGAACAGTCTAATACATGGTAGCCAAAGCACTGGTGGGAAGAAAAACAAGAGCAAAAACCACACCACCCTGGTGTAATGGTTTCTCCTGGTTACTGGTTTTCTACTGGTTTTCTGTTTTTTCACTTGTTCCCCTGCAAGACCCTGACTGGAATAAAACTTTGTAGCAGTGTGATTTAGTAGTTCCTTTACGTTTTTTATTCCCCCCCCAGGTCATCTTTTCATACTTTTGTCCTAGGACACCTAAGAGTTTTGGACAGAGCCTGGTCCTGGTTCAACCTTGCAGCAGGTACCTGGTCAACATGGTTTTGTTGTTTGGTTGGGTGCTTTTTTTTCTGGATTTTTAGGGAGAGGATTTTGGGCAGGGAGTTTGAGCTGAATGGAAAGCTTTTTGTGAATCTCATCCTTAAGCACCTGATTTCTCTACACAAAGTGTTGTAATTCTAGTCAAGGTTACGGACCAGATTTGGAGGAGCACGTACCATAAGATAAATAATGTAACACCACCACTATGGCAATGAAGTCCTCTTTAGACTCCAGACTCTAGCATTTTTCTTTACAAAGCATGAGGGATCAGCAGGGTGTCGAGTGCGTGTGTATTTTCAGGCTCCTTTTCCAGATTGCTTCCTCCTTTTACAGTCCAGAGATTCACGAGTCTTACTTCATCATATGTGTCTCATTCAATTTTGTCCTAGGAAACCTGCCTGTTGATAATGGCAGCTATGCAAAACCTTGAAAATTATCTTCCCTGTCTTTAAAAGAAACAGCTCATGGGGAGCTGTGCACACACAAGGACTTGTCAGTCACTCCAGCATGATTCCTCCATTAAAGGGCTATAAATTTCAAGGCTATTGTTATTGTTGGCCAGTTCTCTGAATTGTTTCTACAAACAAGTAGATCTTGCACATAAATCCTTGAAGTGGAATTTTGAAACTGTTGACTAGTCCTGCAAGGGAAACATCTTTTAATTCCCTTTTCTTTTATTTATGACTGTCTCAATGTGTTTACTTTTCAGCCATCAGATTACTTTTTGAAATATAATATGTTGTTGCCATCAGGATAGAAAGACTGTGAATAGATCTGAGATTTGCTACTAGCTTGAGAAAGGAAACAGATTGTATATCCTTGTTTCTGTAAAACCAGGTTTCAGTTATCCTGATCACCTGCACCAACACTCAAAGGGGCAACGTTACTGGTACAGAGGAGATCAGCCACAGTCAATGAAAATGAAGCCCATCTGGAATGGTGAGCCTGTATTAATGTTAATACCTGTAGGGTGGTGGGTGCTTGTGAAGGGTCTGCAACACTTGTGATTTGTAACGAAAGCTAGAGAAACACAATCTGTCTTCAGCTTCAGGAAGACACTGAGCCTCGCTTGGCAGTGTGGGGATCTTTTTGAAAAGCTGTCAAGAAACCAAATGTTGAGGATATCACTTGTTCATTTAACCCAGTTCTGCTAAACAGGGCTTTCACTTTCTAAATGTAGGCCAGCTCTTAGAAACACAGACCAGAGGTCTTCTGCATTTTAAAGAATTAATTTTCTACCTGTTTCTTTTCTAAACTCATTATGAAGTGGCCTCAGTAAAGCATCATGGCATGAATTTTGCAGTTCATTTTTGCACCGCTATCATAGAAGTGATTTATGTGCAAGTATAGAGAGCAAGGAGGGACAAAGAAGGCAAAATGAGCCTTTGACACTTAAGAAGTGATGGCAGGTAAGTGATGAGTGCTGCATTGCACTCCGAATCCTAAGGAACACCTGTGAGCATCGTAAATTGAGTGGAAGTGCTACGTGTTGGGCTGAGCTGGTGCATAATTGGAACCCTGTAATGTATTTGTGCAGTCTGCAGCAGGCGTACGGAAATATGTGGACTTGGCAAAAGCACTCAGTAGTGTCAAATAATTATGAAATACTTGAAAGCCTCAGGTAAATAACCTCTCCAGAATTGGCAGGCATCAATGGGTCATTAATTATTTTGTTATTTTCTTCTTTATATGGTGAGCTGTCATAAATCCCTAGTGGAAAATCCAGTGAGGCAGGCAGGGGAGAATGCAATCAGCAATCCAAGCAGTAAGAACAAAAAGAAGAATGGCACTTACAAATTTTCCTACAAACTCCACTGTCCTTTCCAATTCCAATCTGATAGAAAGGATTTAACTGAGTAGCTTGGCTGAGTGAAGTGTAGTTTTTACAAGTTTGGCACAAAGGACCAATACATTTGATTTGGTGGATGTGTAAGCTCTAACAATAATATTCAGCACATTCAATTCTTTAATCATTGTGACCCTAAGAACCAAGTGTTTGTAATGTTCTCAGGACGTGTAGAGAGTAATTACACTGGATTTTAATAAGACTTGCTGTGAATTGTTGACCAATGATTCACTATGGGGAACAAAAAATTAATTAAATTTTAATGTGAAAAGTTATTGTTAATTAAAAGTTCTGTGAAAAACAGACATAAAAAGTAGGGAAGGTGGACAGGCTTTGAAATTACTAACAGGACATATAAAGGAAGGGAATAAGATAAGCTTTTCACCTGGATTTTACCCTACAGGATATATACCTGAAAAGACACATCCACGTGCAGATTCTCTGGTTTCTCTACACATGGTGCTGTAATTCTAGTCAAGGTTACAGGCCAGAATTGGAGGACCACATACTGTAAATTAAATAATGTAACACCACCACTACGGCAATGAAGTCCTCTTTAGACTCCAGACCATAGCATTTTCCTCCACAACAAATCTATGAGGCATCAGCAGGGTCTCAAGCTGAGTGTGTATGTGTGTTGTCAGGCTTTTTTCCCAGATTGCTTCTTCGTTTTACAGTCCAGAGATTCATGGGTCTTAAGTCACTCTATCCTACGTGTCTCATTCAGGTCATTATAATGAAATCAGCAGGGTTAAATCATGCCTCACAAAGTGCTTTTCCTTAATCATTATTTTATCAAAAGTTTGACAAGTGATATATTGCACTGGATAATCCAGTGCCCACTTCCCCCTTCAGGATTAAGATTTATTTACTTGTAACTGACGAGCATCTACTATCGCATTTTGATGTTATTTGTGCAAATGAAAATGTAAAGTCTTCCCTATTATATGGCAAACTCTTATGAAAACATCTTAAATTTTCAAATAAATGCAGCTGTATATCTGTATAGTCAACTTTAAAAATATCTCAGTTCAGTGGTCTGAAATATATTGTATATAACACATTATATGTGATGTAAAGGCTTTACAGCAAAATATTACTCAGCTCTATCAGGAGGTCAGTGACCAAAAGCAGAACTATAATTGTAGTCTAACTGCTGAGATTTATTTCTCCAAACAAATTTAGCTTGAATTTCTTTACAATACTCAATGTTTCTTGAGGAGTAAATACATAATTAGAATTAAATCTCAATTTTACTTTAGCCTTGTGAACACTGTACTTGCAGTTCTAAAGAAAACCCATGTGGAGCTTTTAAAAGATGCTTGCAGAATTCTGTACCTCTTGATTGCTGAAAGTACCTCTAAGTATTAAATCAATACACATATGTATGACCTTTCAAAGAGCAGTTTGTATGTCATTCTCAGTAACCCCATGAAAACGTTCCAGATAAAATGTCAGAAGTGGAATCTTTTCTCACATATTCACTACTCAAAAGCTATGCTTGCTACACAGTGCTGTGAATATGTGAATATGGTGAGCACACAATCATAGCTGCACCAACCAATTATAATGGTAACCAACAGTAAACATTTATTTTATTGTTGTTCTAGTGCCTAAATCACGCCATTGTGTGACTGTTAATAAGCACAGTTGAAAAATAAAACTAGATGGAGAGGTTATCTCACAAAGAAAGATCACGACTGCCAATATAGAGCCCAAAGTAGAGAGAACATGGCCTTTGATAGAAAGGAAACATTGGAAGGCCAATTATTTCTAATACTGTAATTCCCTCGTATATAATTAAAAAAAATAAATAAGCGCTTGCACGAAGATTGAAGATTGATCCCTAATCAGTGTAGATTGGCCTACAGCTAGGCAATTGCATCTGATCTACTCATCAGAGCTCTGCAGTGCCAAAAGGAAGTTTCAGAGCACCCAAACTCTGCCTTCTCCTCCCATCCCTTGCTGACTTGCTGTGCGAACACAATTAAGTTCTGCATCGGCCCAGGGACTAATTGTGATCAGGGTCTTCCTCCCAGAAACAGGGAAGATAGGGGAGGGTATCTTCTTGGTAATGTTTTGACATTGGCCTTCAAGATTCTTTTGTTCCTCAATTGTGCAGGATCCTAAACCAAATTCTTTCTCATTTTACCTGGTTCTGTACAAGGACTTCAAAACATTTGTACCTGTTCTTCAATGGCAATAAACTATCAGCCACTGCACCCATTTTGGTCATGAGTCCGCATTTGATTGTAATCATACTCCCTAACTGGACAAGTACCTAAATTTCTACAGTCTATTCACTTGTCCTGTGCCTATAATCAATAATTCATTCTCTGAATAACTCCATAAAAATGGCAAGGATGATGAATATTTTCTTTCTTTCTCGGTTTAAAATAAAATCCATATTAGTTTCATCAACTGGCAATTATTAATGTACCTTACTTAACCAAGAATTGATTTGATTCTGACAAGTTCTTAATGTCTTTAAATTGTGGTAAATAATTGCTATCCATATTCAGCACTTTAGTATACTAACATAAGCTGATCTTATTTTAATGGAAGACATATTTGTAAAACCTTGCAGAATATTGAGTAAAAGCCTTCAATTGCTGACAGTCATTTCTTTTGCCTTACTGCTTGTGCTGGGCTGGATGTACAGGCAGACACAGCAATAAATGGGAGCTAAACAAAGCTTGGGGCTCAAAACTCAGAGCAAAATCAAGCTGCAGATTCATAGGTTGAGACTCAATATATGAACCATGTCTCATCCCATTTTCCATTTTTATTTCCTAATAATCTGAAAATTGTTCTATAAATGCCTACCTTTTAGAAATCTTCATGGGTTTAGCATAGCTATTAATAGTTTAGGAGTTTGAAAGGATAGACAGTTAGTGACATTATCTTGTCATAAAATGGGTAGATTTTATCTTGTGGATATGGCTGTATTCTATATACCTTGTTTACACAGTATAACTTGTGTGGTAGATATTTAGTTCAGCTGTTTAGGGTTCCTCTGTGAAAGCCTGTGAAGCAAAGGGGAAAATGCTGATAATAACTAGGGACTGAGGGACTGTGGGTAGGCTAGGTCTTATCTGAAATGCAAAATGGCTGAGGAAAAAACTGAGGGCTATGGGTTATTTGAGAAATGCAGTCAGTTTAAAGATGTCATGGATTTTAATTTAATATTTTAATTGTTATATTTTCTGTTATATTTGTTAATATTGTTATATTTTGTTGTTAATATTGTTAATATTTTCTGTTTCCATGGATGGCATTAAGCTGCCCAGACCTCAGGAAAATAATAATGACTAAATAAAATCATAAATCCTGTTTCAAATTCACAGAATGCAGGCAGAGAAGTGCTGTGTGAATTTAGTAATTTGTTTATTTAAAATGGCATTGCAAGCATGAATTTCAGCCATCCTGCTAGAATAAATTGTACTAAAGTGGGCTACAAGTGTTGTTTAGGCCCCAGACATAACCCTCTTCTCAGAAGGACAGCTTACACAAGCCTGCTGGAAAAATGCCCGTATTCAACAACAAATCTAAATTCATGTTGAGTAGTAAACCTTGGTATAGTCTGAAATGACGAACAAACAGTCACTTGCAAAGCACATATTGTAGAAATTTCCCATAAAGATACAGGAGCTCACATTAATCATGTGAGCTAGGACAATGGGTGACCTTTTCTAATAAGAAATGAAGCATCTAAAGCAGCCATTAAATTTTGCAGCAGCCCTATTTACTGTATGTCTGTGGCATTCATCATCGTGTGATGTAAATGTCCTCAGACTGTCGACATTTGCCAATCATCCTTCACTGAAAAGAAAATTGGTCTGAAGCTTTTAGAGCACTGCTCCCCAAATTCTGGCAATGCCAAGGCCATTATAGATCCTTTTCAGTATTAAAATGAGCAGAGAGCAGCTGTTGAGCAAGCACGGTTAACAAAACTTGGGAAAACATTAGAGCTAATTCATTTATAGCACTTTTGAAGCACAAAAGTTGAACATGACTGTCTAACATGAGCCCACCACTTGTTCAGAAGTCAAATCTACAAAGTCATTGGTAAGCTATCTAGGCTTTGGCTTTCAATAAAAATTCTCACGCTTGCAGATCTAATTCCTGACGGGTTTTTAATAAACATAGGCTGATATGTACAGAGATGTAGTCACTACTTTAAGCTTTGCAGTTTAGCTTCAAACTCTGGACAGAGAAGACATTAGAAATGCTGTCAAATAAAGATCCTGTAAGTCAGTGGCTGGGGAACACATTCCCTTGTTGGGCTTGTGAAGTCTCGCTGGGACTTTGAAAACTTGGATGTCTCCTGCTCCTTTAAGACCTTGTTACATTGGCACATTTCTTTTAGCTACCCTTTTAGGATATCCTTCTTTTAAAATTAGCCTCAGGTCTTCTCAGCTTCACACAAAAATGATGTTAAACCAGCAGCTAGAATTCTGCAGATCAGGCCTTGATGGTTACCTGTGGGATTTCTTATTTTCTTTTTTAACTTGTTGAACAGTTCTTAACTGATAACCCTTGCTTCTGACTAATCAGCTGTCACTTTGACACCAGTGCCCTCCACAGCCCCAGCTTGTTTCACATTGGCACCAAGAAGCTGGTGGCAGGCCAGGTTTTGCAATGTTAGGCTTCACTGAGTGTCTGAGACATTTCATGCTGCTTTCGAGAGTAAGAGTACTTTGCCACTGATAGATGATCTGCTTCTGGCTAACAGCAGGTGAGCCCTTGGTGCTGTTACTGGTTTAGCTTATACAGTATTTGGTGCAGCTGAGAGATTTGGGAGAGTGAGGAGATCTCACCTCCTTCAAAATACTTTCTTCCATTTCTCTCTGACAAGTCTGAGACTTTTTATTAGTGACATCCTCTACCTCCTCCCTCAACAGCTCTCACCTGGAAAACTTATGTTAAATGCCACATTTCTTCATTTCAGTGAGCATATATGTAATACTCTGTCACAGAAGATAACGTCCACTTATAGTGTTGTAAATGTCAAACGTGAATGATCCTCTACTTTGGTGAAAAATGGGATTTGAGATGAAAAGAATGTGGTTCAAGGAAAAGAAATGAGAGTTGAAAATTCTTCAAAAGGGTACACCACTTGATGAGAGGAAAAAGCTGCATGTGTAGCCTCATAGGTGGACTGCTGTCATCCTTTATTTAGGTTATAGCATTGGATTCAGTCTCAGGTGTTCCTCCATTCTTGGATGCTTATTATAGTCACTGAAAGGAACACCTATGGATAGCAAAGAAACACAGCTTTGGAGGGGAACCAAGTCTCTGTAATCCAACTTTTGGTTTTCTGTGATATGGATTATTACAATCCTTTCTCCTTGGATATACCAAAGTAACTTCTGTGAAAGCTTAGCTGGTCTATGATGCAGCTGCACATCTTCCAAACCAGACAGCTAAGAGAGATATCAGTCCAGTTGTCCTTTGTTTTTCTTGGCACCTATATGCAGTTCCTGCTTGGAGTGAAAGTAATTTTCTTCAGTTTTAAATCCTTGAACAGAATAGGTCCTGGTTACGTCAGTGTCCACCTGTTTGCCTGTGGGTTGTGGTGTCACTGACCAGCAAACAGACAAGGTTCAATTATTTTCAATGTCTGTGGGCAGAACGGAGTTTGCCTTTAAAGACTGAAGTTGACTCTGTGAACACAATGGGCAAGATGTAACATTCGTCTCTTTACATCAGCCTCACTAACAGATTGCCAACATGTATGCCAGTGTCTCCATGTATTCAACATTATGTTAGGCAATATGAAATAACAAGAAGAGTTCAATGAACTCGTAAGCTTAGGGCAAGGGTGGGCAGCTTCTGAGTTATGCATAGTGCTTGATCAGCTCCAATGCAGCCTGTTTGCCTTGTCCTGTGGCAAGCAGCAAGCTGCTTTGGTCCAGGAGCTGCTGGGAAATCCAGACGTCCCATTGTGAAGGAAGTGAGCTCCTAGTGAGTACCAGGTCACTTGCATCATCCCAGCCCTCCCCATCCTGGAAGGGCACTGCAGGACCACAGGCAGCCAGAACAATTTTCTTGCTTAGGAACCACTCCTGGTGTTTCCTCACCCTACTGGTATGCATGTCCTTGTGTCTTACGAGTGACTACAGGGAGATGGCAAGAACCCCATCATCCCTGCATGCTCATAAAGTCAGAATCCCCTGTCAGGAGAACCCTGAAAGATCGACAGAGGCTTTCTATCACCACCACCTTTAATAACATTTCCAACAGTGGCAATAACATTTAATTGAAATGAATGTGTGCAAATACTGACTGCAGTCTGCAAAATCTGTAATTAATTGGCTGAAATGTTTGCTTTTGGCTGAGTCTGAGGACTTGGATTCGGGTATCTTTTATTTCTTTATTTTATTATACTGTGCTTGCATTTCCATCCAGGAGTCAGTAATCCTAACTGAACATCCCCTGTTACAACTCCTCATGGGCAGGAGTTTCACAGAGGAGAATATGGCATATGATCATTGGTGCAGTTCCAGTAAGAAGTTAGTTGCATACAGGAAAGCAGCTACCTGACTAGCTATGAAGCTCCACCGCAAGACTTCTGAATAAAAATGTTTGAGTCCTGTATGACCTTTTTTACACCAAAAACCTGACTTGCTGGCAGATCATGCATCATAAGCACTTTCTGTTAAGAGGTGGGAAAACATTTTCCAGGCAGTTAACGTTTTCCAGACCTCTGCTGCTTTGGGTGAAGAGTGACAAATAACACTACACATCAAAAGACTATTTTCATTTCAGTCCCCATTCTCTCTGGCTTTTCTCTCTCTCTCTCTCTGTCCAAAATACAAAAAACCAACAAGCAAGTGTCCCAAACATGAGGGAGTGGAGGAAGAAAGGCCATCAACTAAAGCCTTTATAAGGAGAGTTGCAGAGGTGGGCTATAGCAGTACTACAGAAAATACCATTCCTTACGAAAGACTCAGTCATTGCATCCATGCACTGTACCAGCCACAGTCCCTGCCTGTTCATAAGTCCTTGAGCATTAGTGAGTGCCGTCAAGTTGTCAGAAGCTCAGACCTTGGACCTCACACAGAAATCAAGTCCTATGTTGATAAGCAGCATCCATCAGCGCCATTTTTCACCATGAACATGAAGGTTTTCAGTTTCTACCTGATTAGTCCATAAAGGGACACTATTTCTACGCACAGAATTCTATTTTGTAAGAAAATAGTGGCCATTCTCCACCTCTGAGTAATGATATGTTTTGTTGTGCACTCTTCTAGTCCATCAACAAGGCACCCTTCCTTTAAATACCATTCTGCAGTGTTGTTGTTCTTCAGATCTTTATGAAAGGAAATACTGTATTTGAAAGCACAGTAATTAAAGTAAGATTTGATAAAGAGAGAAACTTGTTTTGTTTCTTTTAAATGCGTATTTTAAAGATGTTCATTTAGCATGATTTTCTTTCAGCACTTTGAGGAGCTAACCTTAGCCATCAGTTTAATTGTAAAGAGACCATTTTTCTTCTGACAAGCTTGTGAGCATCCTAACCTATAATTCACCCAAATCTGTGAGGCATTAATTCTCCCTGGCAGCTCAATCCATTAAAGACAGTAAAGAATTTGGATCAATTAATACATTCTTTTGACAGACGCAGTAATGAAATTGCTACTTCCATTCTGTTTGCCCTTTGACGTACAAACCCAGATCAATCCCAGGCTGTTATGAGGGACTGTTTTTCTGTTTGCTATCCAGCAGTGACCAGCTATTCTCTGTGCATTCTTGAATTATGTCCCTGGGGCTATTTATATATCACAGCAGCATATAAATATTTCCAGAGTCACCAAATTTGATGGGATTACAGTGATGGTGAATAAGAGAAAAGCAACTGATGTCATCTACCTGGATTTGTACAAAGCATTTGACCCTGTCCCACATGACATCCTTGTATCTAAATTGGAGAGATGTGTTTTTGATGGATGGACTACTCGGTAGATGAGGAATTGGCTGAATGGTTGCACTCAAAGAGTTGTGGTCAATGACTCAATGTCCAAGTGGAAACCAACGACAAGTGGTGTTCCTCAAGATGTCAGTACTGGGATCAGTGCTGTTTAATTTCTTTGTTGGCATCATGGACAGTGGGATTGAGTGCACCCTTACCAAGTCTGGCAACCATGCCAGGCTGTGATAGGGTGGACACAGTGCAGGGATGGGACGCCACCCAGAGAGACTTTGACAGATTTGAGTGGTGGGCCCATGTCAGTCCTCATGAAATTCAACAAGACCAGATGCAAAGTCCTGCACATGGATCACAGCAATCCCAAGCACAAATGCAGGCTGGGTGGAGAAGAGATTGAGAGCAACCTTGCAGAGAACTTGGTGTTGGTTGATGAGAGCTTCAACATGACATGGCACTGTTCCCTCACATTATTCATTAGGCACATTATTGCTGGCAGAGAGAAGACAAAGCATGATGCTGTTTGCAAGACACTGACACAGTACATCTGAAAAGCTGCACACAGTTGTGCTTTCCTACTTGAAGTGTGAAAACTGGAACATGTTCAGAGAGCAGCTACCAGCATGATTTAAGCTCTAGATCGTATTTTCACAAGACCGTGTTTTGCAAGAGGACTGTGTCAGATATAGACATGGCTGAGAAAGGATTTCACTATTCATGTGCCACAGAAGTAAACTCTGAGAAGAAAGAGAATTTATTTAGGCTACCAGAGAATTTCACACAGTTTCCAAGAGATAGCATTCAGACTAGAAATTAGAATCATCTGCTTTCTGTGAGATAAATGAGGCCTGGTATGATCTTCCATTAAGAACAGGGAATAAAAAGTTTAAAAAAAAAAAAAGGCAGAACTGTTCTGAAAATAGTTTTTCCTAGCTTTAAAAAAAGCATATGATGATATCTTCTGTGAAAGTTGGGTATTTGACCTAACAAACTAGATCTGGTCAATCCCATTTTCTCTGTTCATCGAAGTTCCCTGCACATAGAAATCTTATTTTGGTTCTTGAATACAATCAGTTGTACCCATTTACATCTGCATTCACCCTAAGAGTAAACTGTAATCGTACTTGAAATTAAGGTACAGCTGTTTTAAGCACAGCAGTCACTATTCTGTGGAGCTAACTCTCAGTAATTGTTACAGATTGTTTAAAGATTTGTTTTCAGCAGAAGTCTCCCAGTCGTTTCTCTTTTCTGAAAGCAGATAATATTTACTTAACAGAGCAGGTGAAAAAAACCCAGAGATACATGTGTGCACACATTCTGATTTGCTTTCAGACTTCAGGCCCATTCAGACTTTTACTGTAGACATGTATGATTCATTCTACATGGAAACCAAGTGAGTTATAAATGTTAAAGTGAAATCAAAATAAGCTTTTCAAATTCTTATTTATTCTTCCTGTTTTGTATTTTTCTGAAAGCATAACTGAAATGACATTCTCAACAAGACTACATAATGCTGCTCTTTGCCTATTGAAAAGACATTCCTCATGTTTTGCACATTGGCTCAGAAAGTCTAATACATGATGCATTTTCCTCATTTCACCTTGAGGATGTACATTATAAAATAGTTTTAGCTTCAATTTCAGACTAATTCTATTCAGAAACAGCATTAATGAACTGTCTACCATCTTTCTCACTCATTGCTAATGCTTTTTCCACTCAGTTCTCGACCTGTCTAGCATTTCAATATCACAGACGTACTTTGTTCTTTGCACTGCTGCTTACATACCTTGATACATATTGTGTGCTTCACATAACAGGATACTTACACCTTCTTCCTGAAACAGCATTTTAATAGATTACAGAAAGTTTCTCAAAGCTGCTGGAATCCTGACAGCATCTTTTAATGAATCAAGGGCCCTGCCTCACTGTCTACTGGACTCTTGGACACATCTGCATTTGTACAGAGACAGCTGAACATGTTAGCAGTGCAGTGTTTGTCAGTAAGAAATCCCAAGTATGCCCTGGATTTAGACAATGGACCGGTAAGGATGGATTTAAGAGACAGCAGAAGAAATCCTTTTTTTCCGTGTATTTGTTAACTGCTTTCCTGACTGCAGTTCAATGCATGGATTTCAACTGGGAGTGAAAATTCTAAATATTTGTCCTGAAAATGCCATTTCCTTTCCTTTAATGTTTCTCTATTTAGTAACAGTATAAACCTTGAAACAAGAATCTTTCTTCATGTGCATATGTATTTCTGGAATGGAAATGAGTGTGGAAATAATCTTTGGTGTATATGGGTGAATGTAGAGCAGATGTGATTTATAGCCTGTGTGTACATTCGGAAAAGTAGGTATCAAGAAACAGTATGAGTATCTTATGAGGCTGTGTGATGAACATCAATGGAAAATTGCATTTTCTAACACCGGTCCTTAAAAACCTTAGTTTATGTCTAGGATGAGGCAGAAGATGAACCATGGTTTTGACACTGGGTTTTTGTTGTACCCCAATGCCTGCAGAGAAAGCACTGTCACCTTTCTCACTGGTGCTCCATGTAGACAAGCCCTGACATACTGCACCCGTGGTGGGTTTGTCAGCTGGAGAAAACTACAGAAAACACTTGAGGAACTGTTCAGCAAGGGAACAGATAGCAAAGATAGGATCTTGAGAATTAGGTTGACCTGGTACGGGCTTGAATTCTGGCATGCAGGAAAAAGGAGATAAAACAAGGAAAAAAAAATACCCGAGGGAAAATCAGTCTCTGAAGAAGCAGGTACTTCTACTGGAGTATTAGAGCCTAGCTCTGGTGGGACCCAATCTAGAGTACTCACCCGACTTCGAAATGAGTAAACTGAATGACCAGGCTGGTCTGGTAGTTTTATGAAGCGTCTGGTGGCCTCTACTGGTGAATCGAAATGTTACACGGACATTTGCGCCTTAGAATTCCTAAAAACTCTAGATATACCTAAGGAAGAGCTCTGAGATGTTTAATATTCACAGACCAGCCAGCTTGGAGTCCTGTCATGGTTGTTATTTCTCCTGTAATGCAACTGTGGTGGTCTATTATGTTATGTCTTTTAGACCAAGGGTTTTTATCTCCTCAACTTGATACGGGGTTTGCATGTATCTGACTGAATAGATACATTCTCTCTTGGGTGGAACACAGAAGGATCCTTGAATTACTGCTGATCACATCTGACATGCTCATGCTTAGCACAGAATGCCACACTTTGTCCTGTTGCGTTTTTATGTCTTTTGATGGATCACGAAGATAACATAGTAAAAATTCAGATTGTTTCCTGAATCATTCTTTTATTGCACAGGCTTTATGTCTTGCTAGTATGAATTCATTTTGTACTTCTTATCTGTGAATTCCTTATAAGATAATTTAATATTAAGGTAGTTCCTACATGGTCTATCATAATTTATTATCACTGAAGCAACAGTTAATGGGTATTTAAGAGGAGGTTACTGCTTGTGCTCAAACTCTGCTAACACTGTATTTGCTCCTTCATTGCTAATTAATTTGCTCTATCTTCACAGAGATCTACTATAATGCAATAGAAGTTCAGTCATAACATTTGAATTAAATAATGGGAGCTTAAATAAACTGTTGATTTTTCCTTCTCTGATAGAGCTAACTTGCCATGAAGTAGTAGCTTTTCGTTTTATTTTAGAGGAGCAAGGGCTTCTGTGGAAACAGTATAACATCAGAAAATGAATGAAGGCTGGGACATGACATAGGAAACAGAACTCAAGCTTGTTAACTCCAGGATCTACCCTTGCAGAATGGATTGAAGTAAGGGAGTTTTCTAAGAGATTTCCTTCAGTCTTTCAAGTGCTCGGATTTCAGACTTCACATCCCTTCTCTGGGATCTCAGGAAAGACATAGAGGTCTGGATCGCAGTTTCCTGCTATGCAAAACAAAAGGTGGAACTGATAATAAATACTTCTTTGCAAAACATTTTGATGTTTATGAATAGCATTCCAACATGGCAGTATATTCCTACATGAAAATTGACTCATATTCTACCATCTATTAAAAAATGTCTCTTCTTATCATTCTTTGACTATGAACCTATCTCTGTGTTCTCAGTTCTCTTTTTCTACCATGTGTTTACTCACTTGCCTATATACTGTATCCATGTTGTTTAGAGGCCCTCTCCTTTATTAAAATACTAGAGCCTAAATTAAAATGTTAATTTTCAGAATTGTGGGAGGAAGAGAGAGCATAAAGGAAGCCTTGACTATTTTTCACTGAAAGCTTAACAGGAACATTAAGCCTAAGCCACTTCTTCACAGGAGCTGCCTGGGTATATAAGAGTTCTGATTAACCAGTTACAGGCCATTCAATTATTTGCATTAATGGGCTCTGCATCAGGGCTGGCTACTGTAGGAGATGAAGAGGGAGAAAGGCCACCTTCCTTCTCAATCAGTACTGAAATGCTCCCTTCTCTTAGGCTAGTAGGACATGTAGGGGAGCTCTTGCATAACCTGGAGTCCTGTTCGGTATCTATGTCTAGATGCTGACCAGACAGCACTCTATAGTGACCTGGATACTGGCTTTACAAAATACCTGTGACCTTTCCCTGTCAGCATCTCTTTTTCTAGGGCTTCTCCCTTTTTTTTTTTTTTTTTTGCCCCATCATACATAACACTGCCCTAGGAAATCAGGCTTCATGTCAGCCCTGCTGTGAGAAGAGGGTTGAAGCAAATGAGTCCAGGTGTCTGCACAGCATGAGCCATTGTATGATTCTGTGTCTCAAGGAGATGATAATTTGAATTGCTAGTCAACAACTTAAACAAGATCAAATTCATTTATTATAATCTCCAGTCATTTCATAGGCTGCCATGGCATCAGTTCCTTGTTCAGCAACTCCAGGTGGCTTATGCTTTGTATTCTCATGTCACTGTCCTCTCTGCAACATCATGGTACCTGCAAGAGGACTCCCATCAGGGCAGGTTATCCTTCTCCTCTCTTGACAGGAAAGGAGAATGATGTGCAGTTGGAAATGCCCTGTTATGATACAGGAGATGGAAGGGTGGGTACACATATGTAAGCTTTCATAAGTGAGTATCTTTCTTGAGTAACTTCTTAGCTGGTAAGGTCAAAACAGTTCCTGAAAAATTAAACATACTCCCCGCTGTAGGAGCTGATAATCACCTCCAATCACTTTAGCATCGGTGAAGATGTTCCCATTTCTTGATGTGCCTGTCTCTGCTCAGATTCCAGAGCCAAATGTAAGTCTGTATTGACAGCAAACTTTTATGTAAGGGAAGTCTTTTTGGTGTTTAATAAAAACATCTCTGGGCAGCCTCAAAAATTCTAGCTAACAAGTAATATGTTTTCTTGTAACCAAAGCACTGATAGTGACAAATCACATGACTGCAGTATCACAGCAGGGGCTCCTGCCCCTTGCCTTTGACCTTCCCACTCTGCTTGCTTGCTTTCTGCCAATTGCAAGGTTTATCTAGCCCTTCTGTGAGCCAGTGCATCTTGCTAAAAGGAACACAATAAACCATCGAGTGGCTTTTTGCCATCCTAGTGAACTGAATTGACTCACCAGAGGATGGGCCAGTCACTGGGATCTGTGCAAGGGAAGCAGACTCACCCACTCTGGTGGTAGAGCTCGAAGGCCGCAGTTTGGTTTAGCCAGCTGGGGATATCTCCCCCAGGCTCCCAAGCTGTGTCTCCTGTCTCGGCTGGGGTTCTGTCCAATTTGATGGCAGACCTGGGAGAGTCTAGGAACTGGAGTTGTCTTACGCAGTCTAAATTATTTTGCTACTATGTTTTTATTAATTTCTTTCACAATCTACAGTCTGCAGCATTTCTGAGGATGATGGAGGTTTCTGCTGCAACCTGCCTCGTGTTCTAGCAATCAAACAGCTCTATTATTTCATGCCAGAAAAGCCTGGGAAGCCTTACAGAGCTGAATTTCACCTCCCTATTTTTAAATTCCTACATTGATCCTTCTCAAGGGGATGTGATAGAAAACAATGTTTAGCTCAATTTCCTCTGAACAAAATGAAACCAAACCTGTCACAGAAGAATAACTCAGTGCAAAACTGATAATAATGAGGATGGTCTGATGAGCAGAAGTCTCTCAATCACAACATGCTCCCCACAGGACAGCATGTTAACGGATACTGCATTGTGAATTGTCTTGAGAAAAGGCTTCTGGCCAAAACACTGACATTCACAAGCAGCTGCTGCTCTCAGAGAATGTAGATTTTAATTATCTTGGGTAAAACAATCAATTTGGAGTGCAAGGTAAGTTAGCCTCCTGAATATTACTGATCACCTGGAAAATGACAATGAATGTATGCTTTTCTTCTCAATCTACCTTTCAACCTGCGGCTCATTCCCTGGTCTGTAACAAATGCATTAGGTTTTGCTTAGCAAAGCAGCAATGCTGAAGAAAATCCATGAAATGAAACTCGAAAGAAAGTGGATTACTAAATGAAAAAAAAAAGGTATACTACTGTTAGGCACTTGCTCCTCACTCATTTCATGGGGAGTTAATATACTTGTGTGTGATTCCCAATTAAATAGAATAGTCTATCTACCGGTATCTCCTGGTTGACAGCAACTGAACAACCACAGTTAGTTCCTTCTGCTTCCTGTGAGTTTTTGAAGACCACCAGAACGCAGTGCCTCAGAGAACCGCAGTCATACACACTAACACTTAATATGTGCATATATCGCCTTTTCCTCTATTGTCTCCTGCTAGAAGCTGTAAATGTCTGTCTTGAAACTCGTGGTGTTGCATGCAAAGCCCAGTTCTCGCTCCGGTAACTGCAGGCTAATGCTGCCATAGTAACACCGGGTGGCAGCAGTGGGTTTTCAGCCAGCAAATGGAGCCGTGGCGAGGCTGTTGTCAGAAGTAATGAAGATATAGAAATTAATTTTGGTTTGATTTCTGAGAAGATTTCTCAACATATTATCTGATTCCAGATTTCTTCAGTTTGTCATTTCTTCATGCCTCACAGCCTTAGATTCCTTCTTTTAACTTCACCTATCATCGTAACGCTCTAAGAATGACTTGTCAAGGTTTAGGGTGCAGGAGGACCTATCACGTATGTATCATCTACTCAGAATTTGGGACTGTTGCCAGTGCTTTGTAGCTGGAGGAAAATTGGACAGCGATTTGTCTTTAGGGTATACGTCATGTTTGTCCTGCTCTTTGTCCCTGATTAACATGTCAGAGTTGTGACAAGCATAATAGAAGAAACCCTTTCAGAAACATATTTTGCAATTACTGCAGACTTTGCTGGGCAGACGACAGACCTGCGAGCAAGCTGCCTGCTAACTGTTGTCTTCTGACAGGGGATTTTCTTCACTTGACAAGTCCCATCTGAGTAGGCATCACCTGGTACTTGGGAGCAGAGCCCTGGGCAAAGACAATTTGTTGAGCTGTTTCCTTCCTTCTGGAGATTAGGGTGAGGTTGGGCTCCAAAGCCAACAAACATCCTCTTTGTCTGACATACATGTTGTCTGTTGCTCAGACAATTCCCAGCAGCAGCTGGCTTTTAGCAATATAGAGACATATAATCTTGTAGGGACACAAGTGGGACATGTAGAGAGTTCTGAAAGCCCACACCTCTGAATACATCTTGCCATTGGCCTTAGCTATTAGTGAGATGGCCCCAGTACAAACTTGAGAGGCAAACAAGACTATCTTTGTTTCCTAACATCAGTGGTGCAGTAGCATGACTCAAGATACCATTTGGGGCTTTTTTCTCCCCAGTAGTAGGCAAATGTTTTCCAAGTGGCTCACTCTCCTTTAGTTGCTCAGACTTCTCTTTCAGTTGATTTCTCTGAGCTGGCTCAAAGGAGTAGCACATCACATCTTACTTGCTTTTGCTCCTGATTCATGCCCAAAACTCACCAGTTCCCAGCTGAAAGCAGTTATGACAAAGACCTCTGCAAAACTAAAATGTTTTCATTGCAGCAGACTCCTGTTCATGTTGTAAATTTCTCTTTCAAAGTCAAGGCTTTTAATGTGGTCAGACCAGAGTTCAAAACCCAATTAAAGCTTTTTTACAAAGGTTGGTAATGTGCCTGTCTGCAGCGAAAACCTATTTGTACAACAGCTACTGTCCTAAAAGTCATCCACTGCCTTCCAAAAATCCTTTCCTCTTTTCTCCCAAAAGTCATTGTAACAGAATCTGGGGCAGCTCAGTTTATGGCAGGGCTGATAGTCCTAAATCCTAAATGCCTTGAAGCTGCACATAATTAGATGCATTATGCATAAGGATACCATCAGTAAACTTCATAATTTGGCTGCTTGTACTACAGGAGCAGTTGTCAGAAGTATGAAGACCTCATTTCCTGCATCATCTGTTGGGTCTTAATGAATAAAAATGAACTTTGTTTTCTGCTTTGTCAAATAGTGAGATGTGAGTATGTTTAGAAGACAAAACAGGACATGAATAATTTGAATTTACTTATGTTTGACCATTAGCTACACCACAAGCACCTGCACTGTGAATGTTGGATGCAGCTTCACATGGGAAAACTGGACCTGCATATCATGCCAAAACAAGATCTGAGGATGGATTTCCATTCCGAAGAGAACGGATCTGTCTAAGGTTATAAATATCTGAAGGGTGGATATCTGAAGGATGGGGCCAGTCTCTTTTCAGTGGTGCCCAGTGCCAGCACAAGGAGCAACAGGCACATACTGGAGCACAGAAGTTCCATATGAACATGAGGAAAAACTTTCCTGTGAGGGTGACAAAGCCTGGAACAGGCTGCCCAGAGAGGTTGTGGACTGTCCTTCTCTGGAGATAGTTAAAAGCCACCTGGATGCATTTCTGTGCTACCTGCCCTAGGTGTACCTGTTTTGGCAGGGGGGTTGGACTAAGATGATCTGTGGAGGTCCTTTCCAACCCTTACCATTCTGTGATTCTGTGACTCTGTAAATAGGAATATATATATTATGTATAATGCAATAGGATATATGACACATGTATTATAAATATATCAGCTATATAGCTGACAAGAAATGAGAGACAAGATTCCTTCCTAGAAAGAATTGCAAACCTTGCAAAACATTTTTTGGAGTATGCTAAAACAGCACAGAAGTAGCTCAGAAATGTCCTCTTTTTTTTCCACAGTGGTTTCTGTCCCATTTTCCACCCTTAGCAGCAGGTGCACACTGTTCCTCTGTGCCACATCTACCCTACCACCATGCCATGTTTTCAGGTACCACATAAATTGTCCCTTTTGAGTCCCCAGGAGGTCCCCAGAAGCATGCCCCTGACCAGTGCTCCAGGCTGCTGCCTGACCCATTTTGCTGGCAGTACTGCCAGACTCAGCCACCTCTCTCAGAATCTCCTTTCTTTCCAAGACTTCTCTGGATTTCCTTATTTGGTTTTGCCCCTACTGTGTCTCCCTGCCTGCCTCTATACATTGTGATGTCTCTTGTGTGGTACAAGCTACGCTGTGGCTGCAGATCCTTGCACTACTGCTGTCAGGGTCAGTGCTGCTGTGACAGGAGAAAAAGTGGTCAGAGCTTCACTGATGGCTGAAGGCAGGAGGAAGTGTGAAAGGACTGCTGGAGATGCTGGGATGAAGAAAGCGGGTCTGCAGCAAGCCAAGATTAAATTGATATAAAACATTGCAGAATACACTGTAAATCTCCATCTTCTCACAACACCCTCAAGCACCCTATGCAGTCAAAACCACTGACTGCTTTCAGCACTGGAGAAGCCACATTGATCATCTGTAATGCATGTTTACACAGAAGTTATTTACACATGTAAAATGCAGCAGCTCATTAAATAATTTTTCATCATGTCACAGAGCAGAAGAAAATTTGGCTGCTACATAGCAGTTTACACTGAAGTGGCTGGGACATAATACACTGACATTCAGCTGAAGCAATGAGCTTGAGAAATTTTGTATTGAATATATTCTGAAGAGTAATTAAGCTTCCTACAGTAAGCAATGCTTGTTAAATTGGGTGTTACTACTCATTACTTAAAGAAGATAATGTGACATTGTTTTAAACAATATTCCCTAAAGAATGAGATTATCTTCTGTCTTGTTCTTCCCAGTCTCTCACTGGTGAAATACACTGGTGCGTGTCTCTCGATCTGCTTTTCACGTGGCCTCCCATATTAATGCTCAGATCTGGAGCTGTCAGAGCAGCAAGACACCAATAAGTGGGACTGATATTCTTTCATTTCTCAGAGCCCACTCTGCCACTCCTGCTCACACAGAGTATTTTCTCTACTTATTGGAAACCATGAGACTGTTCCCCTGGCAGGCACTACTCAAAGGAGTAAAAGCAGCAGAGGCACTGAGACAAGGGTAAGATATTGCCAATGTCATCAAAGTGAGAGGACAGAGTACTGCATAATTCACATGACTAACTTGGCTACTCAGGGCAGACAGAACAAAAACTTATGTCCCTTGAGGAGCAGGGATTTGCTGTAACCTCCAAATCTCATGCTTTGTTTACCTAACCACAGTGCCCAGGACTTATTCTTGTGGTCCAGGACCAGAGTCTGTATAAATACCAAGCAAACTGAAGTTCACTGTTTCTCCTATAAAACAGTTACTGCTTTAGTATAATGCTATCTTAATGTGATTAGAATTTTCTCCATAATTAGAGTTTACATTATGGAACACCTCAAAGCATAAATGACACTGTTCTTGATACCATGCAAATGTGTATCACTTAAAGACGCATTATTTGCAAATCCCGAAGGAGCAATTGAGTCAAGTAAGCTAATTCTTCTGAGCAGGATTAGTCTATCCCATGAGAAGCCATGTCACATTGCAATTGATCCTTAGTTTTTTTCTAAAAAGCAGTTGCTGTGGTTTCTAGGTACTGTACACGATACATTTTCTTACATTTCAGCTCTGGGATAGCAGTCACTAGGGAGGATTTTTTGATCTCATGGCTTTTATTAAAATACAAGAGCAGAAGCATAAACCATATTATTCCTGAAGGAAGCTGGTCTGAGAAGCTGTATTCCCACATGCACGAGTAAGTGAATTACAAGTTAATCTATGTGCAAAAGAGTTTTAGTGATCTCTGTCTGCCTTCTGTGATTTCAGCTCTCCCTGGAAAAATGAACCAAACAACACTACAAACACATATTTTTCCACTGTCAAATATCTCTCATTTCTAGACAGGGACCCTTGGCACCTCAGTAACTTCTTTTTCATTCTTCAAGGGGATTACCAGTCACATAGGCAACAGGCACAATTTTCAGTGAGTGAGCACACTTGTCATGAAAACCTGCCAGCTATTCAAGTGACATCTCCATGACTGGTAGAAGGAATCTCCACATGATCTCCTTTATTTTCAGCTTGACAGAAGCTGCTAAACTAGGGAAGATCTGAAAAGTAATCCAAGATTATCAACAGATTAAGGCAGGCACTGTGTGTAGTAGTTCTCAGTTTGAGTGTTTATCATCATGAGAAGCTTTTCCAAAGTGTAAAAGTGACTGGAGGTCAAACCAACACCCTCTTTTGCCAATTTGCATGCTTGTCCTGCTAACCATGCATAATGCCTGGTTGTTCTAGAAATTGAGCAAACAACAGATCCTACCCCATCTTTCTGCACTCTTGGAAAGTCAGTGATGCTTTGGTCAAAACAGGGTGTTTGCACATGACATTGGTCTTTCTCAGCAGGATCCCCATTTTCAAACATAAAGCTAAATTCTTTAAGAGTGTGTGTGCAAGCTCCTCGAAGAAAGGTGTTTAGCTTTTTCCTCTTTGGAGTTTTTAGCATGATTTGATATTTGGTGGTATAATCTGCCCCGTTTTTTTCTGCATACCCTGAAAGGTCAGATAGTAAAGTCACAGCTACTACAGCAGAAGTCGAGAAATTGCTGTAGTGAGCTCTGTCATGTATGGTACTATATGGAAGGTTTGGACAATGTCTTCTTGTTGGTCTGTTTCCTCTCGATCCTCCCTGTCAGCTGGGCACTGGAATAGGTACCTTCCCTATTTTGTCCCTCTCATGGTTCTGGTCAGAAATATCTTGCAGGGTAAACTGATGCTCACTGACCTAATTTTGCTAGCAGTTGGAAATGGGTATTCTGGACTCTGGTGAAATGGCTTTGGTGAATGCATCAGGAGTGCATTCTTCAGTGCACTCTTACATCTTCTCAGTGTGTTTACCAATAACTACTCATTTCATAAGATTTAAACTACAATTCTAACTGTCACGGGGAAGATGTTTCATCAAAACTCATGTTTCAGAAGTCTTAAATTTAGCTATGGTCTATGTAAAACTGAGTCTGTTTAACTTTTTTACAGTTGCCTCTTATACAACTTCACCTGTTACTGCTGCTTTTAGAATAAAGCATCTGATATGAAGGTGGTGTTGGATTTGCAAGGAACACAATATTGCTTACACTCATCTTTCCTTCTGACAACAAGCAAGGTTAATCATATGAGTGATTGCTTAAGATTATCTACAGCCTGGCTGCTTCTATTTCTATGGCCTTTAAAGGTTCCTTGGACAGGGTGACAACGCTGTGACTGCAGATGTCCTCAATCTGAAAGCTCAGAATGGTTCATGAAGAAAGCATAGCCACGGGTGATTTTTTTTAAAACTGTGTAACTATGGCCAAATGTTTACACTGGTTGTTGGGGTTTTTTTGTTTTGTTTTCTTCCAATACTTTACTGTGAAGGCAGTGAATGAGATTCTCATTTCTCTCTAAAGGCAAAGCAATTCACTGCCACTTGGTTTCCAGCCCTTGTGAGGCTTACACTTGTGCTGATTGGATGAAATTTGAGGCAAATGTTCAGAGGGAGGAGAATGGTCTCCAGCCACAGAAGACCCTGTGACACACTGAAACCTAATGCAAAGAGTACAGTCTTGACTGCCTGTGTTGCTTATTAAGCAAATTGCTTCTCTCTAATTTGATATCATTTGACTTCATTTAGGTGTATTGAAGTATGTAATTGTTTGAATGCATGGATTTGTGTAACCCAGTTGGAGTTCTGGAAACAGAGAAAAGATTACATTAAATGAGAGGTGATCAAGAAATATCAAAAAGCCAGAGACAGCTGCTGAAGCTTGAGGCCATCTCAACTCATGAGGTTCTGAAGCTATGAAAGTGGAGAGTTATACACCAAGGGAAAAACATCCCATCAGAAATTCCCATAGTCTACAGCCTCTTGGAAATTTTCTGAGTTGTGTTTTGTCTTTGAGAATTTCCCTTCAAACTGGAATATGTTTCAACACCTGTGAATAGCAAAATGCCTAATTTATCCTTAATTCTTTGGAAGATAGATTCCCAAATAGTTTCAAAAACCTAGTCCTGTAAAGGACTAGTCCATGCAGTAAAAACTTTTGGTATTTTTGTAGGAATAAGAAAAAAAAATGCAGGGACTCCTCAAGGGATATTGGACAGGAGTTCAGAAAATGTGAAGCACAATAAGAAATTTCCAAGAACTATTATTATATGAATAAAGACCACTGATCTCTGTGCCATAACACACAGACCAAAATAAAAACTTGTTTAGCATTTTCTATCCATACATTCCAGTGGCTTTGCAACAAAATCTCCCCAAAAGTTTAAAAACATGAGCCTCAGAATTGCTCCTGGACTTCCTTACAGCCCACAGAGTCTGACAGAAATAGTTCCAAAAGTGCGATTCTGTAAGAAATAAAGAAAAAACCCATAGAAAATGTGATGTGAAAGTGTTACATTAAGAGGATAATAATTATGTTGAGTAATACCCACTGTGTGCTAGACACTTCACTAGATACTTCATAAGGAGGAAAGCCTTTGCTCCAAGGAGCTTGCAATCTCCTGACTGGGTATTCAACCTTAATGTTTTATTTATTTTCTTTGTTTTGAGTCTTCCTGTGACTTAAGTGTTTTCTCAGCATAGCTGGAGGTTTGGAGTTTGGAGTTTGAAATACATAAATGTGCATTTGAATGATAACAGTGCTTTTAGTCTAAAGGTTTTTATCTCAGACATTCAATAATAATTACTCTATAAATAAATATCACAGTGCTAGATAGATGCAAGAATTTATTCTGAACTATTAATTTGTGGGTTTAATTTGCCTCACCAAACTATGCCTTGAATGTATTAAAATCTGCAAAAGGAGTAAGGGGACAGAATAACAATATTGGGACCTGTTTTTTCAAGACACTGGCTCAGAGTAGCTGACCACACTGGAATATCAGGGCCAGAGCAGACTTAGAAACATAGAAATGTCTGGGTTGGAAGGGACCTCTAGAGGTCATCTAGACCAACCCCCTTGCTGAGAGCAGGGACATCCTCAACTAGAGCAGGTTGCTCAAAGCTCTGTCAAGCCCCATACTTGGAAGGGACTCTGTAAAGCTAAGGGGCTCTGTAATGCTAAGGGGTTAAACCATTTGTTTAACACACTGATATTTCTTAGTGTTGAAGACCAAACTGTCCTCTGGGGTATTGTTAAGTCGGAGACACGCACATCCACAAGTCTCCTATAGCTGTCATACAGCAGGGAGCATAAGTTTTAACTCAGGACAGTCTGCCTTTCGTGCTTGCTGTTTAGACTAGGGATAGCAGCACCTGTTAAAGTATTAAAATCACTTGGATCACGCTGTCTCCTTCTGCTAATAAAAGTCTTATGTCTTGTTTTACCTGCTTTCAAGTCTCCATGTAATAATTGTGTCAGTGCACCCAGCCCATGCTGAGAACGTTGTGCCACCACAGTGAGGGAGGAGAACCACAATGTTCAGTGTCATCGGCCAACAGCGACTATAGCTGTGTCTTTAATGTGGCCGCTCACAGGGTACAAAATAAGCTCCTGGGGAATGGAAGCCTGGTCTCTGTGGCATTCCATAAAGGTGGTCTCTAGTTCTAATAGTTCTTTCAGCCATATAATTATAGAATTGTTTAGGTTGGAAAAGGCCTTTAAAGTCATCAAGTCCAACCATAAACCTACCACTGCCAAGTCCACCACTAAACCATGTCCCTAAGTACTGCATCTACAAGTCTTTTAAATCCTTCCAGAGATGGAGACTCAACCACTTCTCTGGGCAGCCTGTCCCAATGCTTAACAACCTTTTAAGTGAAGAAATTTTTCCTAATGTCCAAGTTAAACCTCCCTTGGTGCAACCTGAGTCCTGTTACACATCACTTGGGAGAAGAGATCAACAGATCTAGGCAGACTGCAAGAGAATGAATGAATGAATGAATGAATGTCAATTTAGACCAAAGATGTAAATTGGTATTTTCTGTTTCATTTTGGTAAGATTTTGATAGCTTTTATTTAAAAAAAATTAGATATTATTAGAGATGATATTGTGAAGGTTAAAATTATTTTTATTACAGCATACTGCATGGAAGAAGTTGCTGAGGAGGAATAAACTAAATATTTATCAATATTGAAATTAAGGAAAAATTCAGTTCACAACCATCTAAATTTTGTTCCATGAAAATTTAAAAAATGCTCAGAATACATTTTATTTTTAGGACTCTAGAATACTTCACCAGAGAAATCTCACATCTCCAGCTGTGGAACTGTTATCTTCAGGTTTCGTCTCAGCACTGCTTATCCAGCTGAAGGAAATGACTTCACTGATAGGATTTTGCTTATTACACTGTACGGTGCATACAGGATTATTTTTGGCCTCATTTTTTAAGGGAAGAAGGGCTCTGGCCCTATTTTCCATCTATATATACCTTTCCTCAGGTAGCTTTTTAAATCCCAGGATAATTTCAGGGGATGAGGGGATGGACCCAAGTAAGGGTCCAGGCTGAAGGGGTTCTGGAGCAGACTCAGCACCCATCGAGAAGCTGTCTCTCTCCACTACTGACTACTTTCAGGCTGCCACTGAAATCCTTTAATAATCTCAGGATTTAGCCTTATTAATACTCTTTCTTAGCCCATGTAACTCAGCTGCTTTGTGCAGGTCCCTCAGCTGAGAACACTGCACACCTAGAAGCCTTTGCTAGTGCTCTTGGAATTGCAGGCTACAGACCAGCACTAATCCCTTTTGCATTTTTGGTATTTGTTTCTGAAGAGAGAACTGGACCCAATAAGTGAAAATATTCTAAAAGGTTCACTGAGGTAGAAAAGCCAAGAGTCAGTCTTATTCTTTAGCCTTGTAATGTGAGCCCCAGCATGGGTGATCTGGGCTCTGACTCCACAGGGGCAATTTCTGGTGGACAAAACACACAAGCAATCATTGGCCCATTGAGTGAAGACAATTAACTTCCATCTCAGTCTTCTTTTGGGTGTACATTCTTTTATAGGTGAGGTCCGTAGGACTAAGTCTTGTCCCACCTAACACAGTGATTGAGTAATACTAAATAAAAAATACAGTAGTTCACTCTTTGGCCTCTGATAGTCATTCATTTGTTAAGACAAAACAGGAAAATGCCAGTAATTCCCCATTTCCTTTAGGAAATGTTGGTTTGTGTGTTTTGGTCAGTTGTTGGAGGACAAGGGGTAAGAGGAGGGGAATTGCTTTTGGTGATGGTGCTTTTTCTCATGGAAGGATATCCCTGATATTAGAAATATGAAAAGCAATGTTCTGGACAAATAGTGGGGTCTTGTTTGCACTGATTTCATCAGTAGAACTCCTACTTTAAATTAAGTATAAACTGGCAAATACCAAATGGTTCAACATTCCTAAAGAGAATCCCGGGACATTTTAAATCAATGGAATGGGTTAAAGTTAAAATTTCATTGGCATATTATCTTTTACATTATTGACTTAATATGATACAAGCTTCATTATTATCCAGAATAAAAGAAAATGTGTTTCCATCATTTTGAAATGTATGACTATTCTCCAAGTCATCCTTGTCCTAGGTATACATGTGCACAACTCCTGAAATTAATGTCAGTGCATCTCCAGTGGCATCGCAGGAAATTTGAAAGCACCATCCCTATGGAGAAGTTTACTTTCTTACTTTTTGTTAGCAATGAGTCTGTGCAGTCTAGCTTATTGAAACCTAGAAGAGCAGAAAGGTATTTCAAATCCCAGGCACTCAATGAATGAGATGTGAAATGAATTTCATGTGGATCAGCCCCCCGGAGGCTTGTCACAATAGATAAGGCAAAGTGGATAGATGCTGCATTAGTTCATGTATGCTTCTGAGTAGCAGAGCTAATAACTGAATCGTAATTTCACTTCAGGACACAAGGCTGCTCTATACTGTCCTCCTTTGATCTCCTCACTCATTGCAGCAAACTAGAAAATATCATAGTAACACTTTCTAAATGCATTTGGGAAGAAAAACAGTAAAACCTTGTAAAATACCCCAAATATTCCACAAGCAGCACCTGTTATTAACACCTGTAAAGAGAAAGAAGTCAGAAATACTTTCTATTTCTAGTCCTCAAGATATGTAAGCTTATTTTCAATTATTTGTATGTGGGACAGCAGTAAAAACTTCACGTGTGATGGACTGTGCTTGTGTTTTACAAATCCTTCCATTTAACTCATTTAGAGGATGATACAGAGACAGCTGAGAAGATATTGTAATAGCAAAGCATGTTCTGCTCAGACCACATCAACTCATTTCTGTTTTCTCCATAAAAGATTAATTACATAATGAATGGTGTAGCACTGAGGTGTTGCTTTCCACCAGCTCAGCAGCTGAGCACTACAAAGGCTGTGTGGGAACAAGAAGGATGAGATGTAACATGTTAGGACATGGATCTGGGATTCTCTGTGTCATGTGGGTTTTGTTAGCAGCTGTGCCAATATCAGCTCTTCCAAGCACCTGCCTTCTCACTGCCCAGTCACCTCACTGGTGAGGCCACACCTTGAGTACTGGGTTTAGTTCTGAGTGCTGCAGCATAAGAAAGACATCAAGGTGCTGGAGCGGGTCCAGGGAAGGGCAATGAAGCTGGTGAAAGGTCTTAAGAAAAAGTCTTGTGAGGAGCGGCTGAGGCAGCTGGGGTTGTTCAGTCTGAAGAAAGGAGGCTGAGGGGAGACCTTCTCACTCTCTACAGCTACCTGAAAGGAGGTTCTAGAGAGGTGGGTGTTGGTCTCTTCTCACAAGTCACAGCTGACAGGACAAGAGGAAATGGCATCAAGTTGTGCCAGGGAGGTTTAGGTTGGACACGAGGAAAAACTTCTCTACCAGAAGGGTTATCAAAGACTGGACCAGGCTGCCCAGGGAAGTGGTTCAATCGCCATCCCTGGGTGTATTTAGAAGCTGTCTAGATACGGTGCTGCAGGATATGGTGCAGCAGTGGCCCTGGTAGAGTTAGATAATGGTTGGACTTGATGATCTTAAAGGTCTTTTCCAACTGTAGCAATTCTGTGATTCTGTGAAGACCATCTTCTCTACTAGCACTTCCTAATAGGTTCCCATGATTTAGGTGTTTAACAGCATATTAACCAGGATGTGCAAGGATCTTCCTGTCAGATAAAGGCATGTGAGCCAACAAGTTTTGAAGATCATGTTAAAACTTATGCTGTTGTCAATGTTGTACTTTAACGTGGCTTGGCTGGTTGAGGTGCCCAAGGCTAAAGTGTAACAAGTATATATATACACTGGCGTTTGACAACACAGTAATTATTTGTAAAATATAGTTACTGCTTTGGAATGTTGTTGATGAGAATGTCACTGATGTTTATTACAGGAAAATTACAGGCTTTTTGTAACTTCTGCTTTTGATTCCCCGCACCCTCCCATTATTACATGCAGTCTACAAGCTGTCCACTGGTTCAGAAATCAACTAGTGCTCAGTTTTGTTAACACAAAAGTGGGACAGGATAAACTTAATTGAAGACATCCCTGCTCCTCAGCTTCCTCTTCCAGGCCTCTGTGTACCATCCCAAGTCTTTTGGGTCAGAATTTCCAAACTTCATACCCCTTTTTACCCTCCCTGTTTTAAAAGTCCTCCTCCTTTAAGCATATCTGTTATGTGCCTCAGTGACACATGGTCCAAATCAGCAGCTCCCCAAGCATCCCAGAGGGATGTTTCTTTCCTCACAAGAAACCTTCAGTGTTTTAAGCCGCAAAACACATGTACGTGGTCAACAGGAACCCAGCTTCCTTCGAAGATCCTCAGAGGAAGATGAGGAGGTGAGGAAGCAAGAAGGAAAGGTGTCCACCAGCCCCTTCCTTGGCATGGCATGGGACAGCATGCTGCCAGGTAGGCATAAAGCTGCCATCAGCCACCCATCCTCCCATTCTCACTGCGGCTCTGGAGGCTTCATGCTGAACAACCACACACTGAAAAACATTTGTTTTTGTGCTGTAAAAACCAGTGGCTAACAGCTGCACATGCCATCTCCAGTGCTGTAAACCTGTCATCGGCGCAGTATTGTTTACATATGGCTACAAGGCCCTTGTAGCTGAGCATCCCGATGTGATGCAGCAGCAGCCAGTGCTTTTCTGACAGCTGTGTCAACTGGAAGCAGCACAGCCAGCTTATTTGTTTCAACAGAAGCCTCAGTAACCCCGGCTCCAAAGACACAAATCAGGTTCTTTTTTTTTTTTTTTTAATGAGATCAATGTTAATAATAGATCAACTGCAGTGCAGATGCTGGAATGGAAATAGTCGACATTTTCCTAACAAGACACATAATTCTCCTAGAAATAATGGATCTCAGCTGACACAGTCACAGTCAGCCAAGC
>JANHGN010024954.1:24076-39901 GCA_024605025.1 Megaceryle maxima | reverse complement strand
CTGTTGCTTAATTTTTTATAAACTTTTTTTCTTTTGGCAAATCTTTTTTTTTTTTTTTTTTTTTTTTTTGGAGGCCACAAATGATTATGGAATAATTTTTTGTTCTGAATTGTTGAGAGCTGTGTAGATAGCTACTGAGCACTGAACTGCATTTCAGAGTCAGATATTGTGGCATTTATTCCTACCTTTTGTTTCGTAGACTTTGGTTAATTTTTTGTCCAGTTTAGTACGCTTTGCTTTCTCTTAAGAGCCCTTAGGAAGGAGCCTTGTTAAGTGCATTAAGAGATTTGCCAACTAAATGTTAAAATACTAACCTTTTTTAATTTCTGTATTGTCTTATTTTCTTTAGGCAAGCTGTGGAGCCGAAGCTTGAAGTTAGCATATACCCTGCTAAACAAGCTAACCACTAAGAGTGAACCACTGCTGAAGCCTGGAGACAGGGTAGGCATCTGTTTGAAATGGTCTTTATAGATAAAATACACAGTGAGGAGCAATTTTAGCTAAAGAAAGCCTTGTAATACTGGTACTTGTAATAGTGTATTATCACAACATGTATCATTTCTGTTCCTAGCTTAAAAATGAACCTGGACATTGTTGTGAAGATTTTTTCCATGAATTAAAAAGCATCCCTCTCCCCCACAACCAATGACAAAAACTATCTATTGTTTTATATATATGTATGTATACATGTATTATATACATGTATATACATATATATATAATATATGTATTATTTTAATGTATTTTTGTAGGTAGCTCTTGTATTTCCCAATAGCGATCCAGTTATGTTTATGGTGGCATTTTATGGATGTCTCCTGGCAGAACTTATTCCTGTCCCAATAGAAGTTCCACTAACAAGAAAGGTAGGCAAATGCATAAACATTTTTACAGTTTTGTAAATAAGTAAGTGGGGAGTGTGTCTAAACCCTCTCCAGAGCTTGCCCTTTTGAAAGCAGTGGAATGCATCAGCTGAACTGCTTAGTGCACATTATATGTTTGGAAAGTGTTTAGTAGCTAGGGAAGGGGGGAAATAGTATGAAACTAATAAATTTAACAATTTTAGGACACATAGCTGTAGAAATTATTTTACTTCATTATTTTTTAAAAGATATGTGAAAGTATTTCTTCAATTATAACACAGAAATTCTGTATTTCCAGCTCTCATGCTGAGTACTGAGAGCACAGGCAGGCAGAAACGACACAGTTTAGGGAAATACCAGGATCATACTAGATACAAAGAGATTATTAGGGAAGATGTGAATTCATAGCTGAAAAACTACAGATTCTGCTCTTCAGTGCTTTGGAACTCAGAAACACCATCAGCCCAGCTCTCTATTTTACCAGAGCTTATAACTGTTCCTGTTAGGTTGGAGAAAGTTGTACAAGCATTGCTTTTGACACTACTTTGCTATCATTGCTTGCCAGATCTACTGCCACATCTAATTTACTTGGCACTAAGCAGAATCAAGCCTTTTGCGTGTAGACTTCAGTCTTTGTCTTAAATTTCATTTTATGGGCTAGAAGTTTGTTTTTTCCTGTGATATAAATTTGCTTACTGTTTTCTAAACGTGGAAAAGTTACTGTAAAGTATACAGAAGCTTCATTCTTTGTCATTTTGCTA
The DNA here is from genome assembly GCA_024605025.1 of Megaceryle maxima. NCBI lineage: Eukaryota > Metazoa > Chordata > Aves > Coraciiformes > Cerylidae > Megaceryle > Megaceryle maxima. The sequence continues at coordinate 38,280 of JANHGN010024954.1, read as the reverse complement.
TAACATGATTCCTCTGCAGGATGCTGGCAGCCAGCAGATTGGATTTCTTTTGGGCAGCTGTGGAGTAACACTGGCTTTAACCACTGATGCCTGTCAGAAAGGCCTTCCTAAAGCTCAGACTGGTGAGGTGGTTACATTCAAAGGTATGTTTTTAAGCCACTCAGATTTCTTTATAGGATAAAGAGTGAGTATACCCATTGTTGCTCTTAAACAGCAATCTGAGTTTCCTTACATGCTTCTAGTTTATCTATAAAAAAGAGCTGCCTGTATTGTCAAGACAGTGTTTATTACTGCTGCTTCTTGTCAAGGGAATGATGCTACAGCTTTTGCTTGCTGGCTGTTATCTATGAATACTGGGGGCGGGGGGGAATCATCTTTTGAACTGTAATGACAGTAACTTTTCTTTTTTTCTTTTAAGGCTGGCCTCATCTCATATGGTTTGTGATTGATGGGAAACATCTAGCAAAACCAGCTAAGGACTGGCATCCAGAAGTACGGGATGCCAGTGCTGAGATTGCTTATATTGAGGTGATCCAGTAGAATGTGCCTGACTTACTGTGTTACAGTTTATGTCACAGCATGCATTATTCCATTAATCTGTTGATGCAATAGAAGAGGATTATAGTATTTTTAACTATGAAGCATGAATGTTTCCCTCAGGGTTGCCAGGCAAGCTGTCATTTGAGTGATTGTCTTGAATCAGATTGAAGATGGGAGATACTTGGCTTTTTTGTATCACCAGGGCAATTTGTTTAATTGGAGTGGATAAACAGTCGGATTTCATATGATATTAGTGTATTCTCTGAATAAAAATGTATCTTTTACACTAGTTTTTTTTTTTTTTTTTAAAGCTCTCTTTATTTTATCCTTATCTCTTTATTATCCTTTCATTTTACTGCTGTAAATTTTCTAGATTTTGTTCTTAAACTAATGCTTGTATAAACTTTGTCTTTTCAGTACAAAACAAGTAAAGAGGGCAGCACAGTGGGCATTACTATCTCTCATGCTTCCATGCTGGCACACTGTCATGCTTTGACTCAGGCGTGTGGTTATTCAGAAGGTGAGATAGATAGGTACAACTTTAAAATTATATGTATAGCTGTGAATATTTAGACAATTTATGTTGCAAAATCATGTTTGCTGTCTTAAAAGAACTTTAGGTAAGCAGTAGTACCTTTAACTGCAAAGGGAAAGACAAACTTCCTCATTCATAATTATTGTGGTATGTGAAGGAAAGTAAGAAGCCACTTGTGAAATCATAATAAATGGGTATTAAATCCTTGAAAATCCAAAATCCATATTGATTTTTTTCAAGGGTTTGGATTTTTCAATCTTCACATATTTGTTAGCTGGTGGTAAAAGCTATACTGATTTTTCATCCTCTTGAAAACAGCTTTGCACAAATCCTTTTTGCCCTCCCTAATTCTTTTTCAATGCACAGGTCACTTTATGAAGTTATAAGGGGGCCAGTTTGAGATGCGCTTGTAACACAATGGTTGAAATTTTTATCAGCAGACCAGAAAGGTGTCTACCTCCTCTTACTCTTAACGAGGGCCTTGATGTACAGAGAATAGGTGGTTGCTGAAGTAGCACAAGATGGCTCTCAGAGAGGACAGCCTTGGAAAACACAGTTTAGCGAGGCATGAGATTTTTATTGGGTCTAAGAGTAGCAAAGTCACAGGTGTCAAGGACATGAACAGAATGAATCATGTTCTTTGGTCACTACATAGTAAACCTGAAGGGGTAAGAAGTATTATAAAAAAATCTGTATCTCATGCTCCCCAAGCACGTTCAGACAAAGCCTGAAGCTAGCGGTACCCTCAAGACAGATAGGGCCAGGGAATGCTGCTTAGATCTTGTAATCTTCACTTCTGGAGTAGAGGGCACTAAGTGGTCTTTCAGGACACGGATCACAGTCATTGTCCACAGTGTCTCCTCTCCAAATAATGCATGACTTATCAGCCTAGCCTCAAAAGAGAATGACAGGGAAGAGACAAAATTTCCTTTCTTCAAGCCACTTAATAGGCTGAGGAACAATACCTGTATCTACCTACTTTAGGAAGCACAGTGTTGCAAAAAGATGATATTAATAAAATTAGATTAATCCAGGACTAACCAGTTTTCTGGGATATCCAGAGGCTGGGAATCTCAGAATGATTGAGTTTGGAAGGGACCTCTGGAGGTCGCCTGGTAGAACCCCTCAATTTAAGCAGGGCAAACTAGAGTGAGTTGCCCAGGATAATATCCTTTTCAGTATCTCCAAGGGTAGAGACTCCACAACCTCTCTGGGCAACCCATTCCAGTGCTCAGTCACTCTCACAGTGGAAAATGCATTTCCTTCTGTTCAGAGGGAAGCTGATATGTTTCAGTTTGTGTCCAATGGCTCTTGTTCTGTCATGAGACACCACTGGAAAGACCCTGATGCAGTCTTTTTTATAAGCTCCCTTCTGACATTTGTACAAACTGATGAGATTCCACCAGTGCCCTCCCATCCAAGCCTTCTCTTTTCCAGGCTGAACAGTCTCTCAGCTTCTACTTGTATTCTGAGATGCTCTAGTCCCTTAGTCATCTTAGTGACCCTTCACTGGACTCACTTCAGTAGTTTCACCTCTCTCTTGTACTCATGTTCAACCTGGAGGCCATCATGAACCCCAGGGCCCTTTCTGCAAAGCTGCATTCCAGACAGCCAGCTCCCATCGTGTCCTGGTGCATGGGGTTATTTATCCCCAGTGGGCAGGACTTTGCATTTCTCCTCCTTGAACATCTTGAACTTCCTGTCAGACTATTCCCTCAGCCTGTCAAGGTCCCTCTGGATGGCAGTGCAAGCCAGCAGTGTGTCAGCCATTTCTCCCAGCTTTGTGTCATCTGCAGGCTTGCTGAGGATACACTGCCCCATCATTCAGGTCACTAATGAGGATTCTGAACTGAACTGGAGACAGTTTTGAGCCCTGGGCTATGCAGCTAGTTACTGGCCTCCAACTAGACCTTGTGTACCATGCTGGGGGGTGCAGAAAGTAAAAGGCCTCACCTGAAGGAAGACGCAGATAGGACAGGTGACCCTAAACTGACCAGTGAGGGATTCTATCCCATGTACATCATATTCGGTATAAAGCTGAGGGATCAGGAGGGTCCACTTTGATGTCCTTGCTCAGTTTGGCTTGGGTCCTCTTCTGTTTTCTTCCTTGGAGCATCAGAGGAGGACTCTGTCCATTCTGCCTTCAGTCTTGCTTGGTGTGTTCCTGAATCTGGTACCAGAATCCAGCTTCTGAACACAGTTCCCCTCTGCTGCTGGGCCCAGTCTGGGACTATCCTGGTGCCTGCTCCACAGCATCAGTGGTGGTGGTGATGTAATTGCCATTTGGGGGGGTTGGGTTCCATACTGGTTTTGTATCTATTGGTATATATTCCATTTTTATTATTATTATTTTCATTTTCATTAAAGCTGTTCTAGTTTCCTTTTCTAATTGATAAGTTCCTCTTCCTTATTTCCTTTCTCTTCTCCTTTGGGGAGGAAGGGGGGTTAACAGAGAGCATCCGTTATAGGTCTGAGGGGCTGCCCTGACCCTAAACCATGAAAACAAGAAGGCATGACAACATAGCTTTGATTTCTTAGTAGTGTTGGAAGTTACACAGTTGCTTTTGAGAACTCAAAATATTTGTAAATATTCTCATAAATATGCTTCCTAACTCTGATTTTTTTTTTTTTTCCCCCCCCTTTACTTTCAGCTGAAACACTAACAAATGTCTTAGATTTCAAAAGAGATGCTGGCCTTTGGCATGGAGTATTAACAGTGAGTATTTAAATGAATGAAAAAACTGTATTCAGTTGCTTCTCTCGGGGGTGGAGTATTGGTAGCAGAATGAGGTCATAAATTATCTCTAATTAATTATATTTCAATAGTTACATTTTTCAGAATAAAGTGTTACTTTTTCAGTGACAGACTGCACAGATATAGCCTATGTTTTTTACTGTCTATACACATAGTTTTTGCTAACAGTTAAATAGAAGAGTTACACTGTAGCTGTGAAGATTTTTTTTTTTTTTTTAAGTATTGGTACATGCTCTGTATTCCTTGAGCAACTTGAAAGTTGACTTTTGTAATACTTTTCTCAGAGTGTTATGAACAGGATGCATGTCATCAGTATTCCCTATGCATTAATGAAGGTTAATCCACTTTCCTGGATACAAAAAGTCTGCTCATACAAAGGTAACCTTGAAGTATTTTTTTGGATTATTTAAAATAAAAACCAAAAACCACCACATATAATTTGGGTTGAATGAAGCATCTGCTCTAGCTGATGCCACTGCTGTTTTATCCAGATGACTTTCTTTGCCAAAGCTTTGGAAATTGGGTACTCCATTTTATTATTAGATGTGCTGATAGATTGACTGATGAGTGATGTTGATGGCTTCTTCTCGTAGACCTTTAACATAACTGTGATTCTCATCTCAGTACTTGAATTTATAGTAAACATTTAAATTCTATAATCCAGTCCATCTGGAGACACTGAGTATATCCATGTCATAGTTAAATATTTGGCATTTGTCTTTGTTTTCTGTGTTTGTAATTCATTTCATAAATCTCTGTAAATACACAAAAATAATTCTCTAATTTTATAGTTGGACTATATTTTGTTCTGCACATGCACCATAATTATTTTCTCTAATTTTCAGCCCGTGTAGCAGTAGTAAAATCACGTGATATGCACTGGTCACTTTTGGCTCAGAGGGATCAGAGGGATGTCAGTCTGAGCTCTTTACGAATGTTAATAGTGGCAGATGGAGCTAATCCATGTGAGTATGGATGCATTTTGTGAGTGCCAGTCCAAGCAGAACTAAGTACATAGTAAATCACAGAATTCTGGGTGTGCACTGTTGGAGCTCAGCAGCACTGCCTGTGTAGTTCATCTTCAGCAAGAGAAGGCAGCAGTAGTTTTTTGTCAAGGACACTGGAGCAAAACTTTAACAGAAAATGTTCTGAAGGATCTGTTCTTTATATAAAAATAGATGACAACGTAATTTGCAAGAAGCTTTTAAACTTTAAAGTAAATCATAATGCCATTTTTTAAAGTACTTGCTCACATATTGCATATAGGCATAAAATCTGAGTTGCCATGTCTTTATTCTGTACATGCCCCTAGGGTTTGTCTCAATCATGTGCGAGGCCCTAAAAATGGGAGCAGTCACAGCCTTTGCTTACAACCATGACAACTATTAAGTAGAGTGTGTAGGTAGGTTCTTGCCTGTTTCTGCCAATCATTTGGTGGGGATTTATGGTAATTCAAGAAAGCAGCTGGATGAGGGGTTTTTGCAACAGGCAAGAATATACCATAGTTTTTGAATTTTGCTGTTCTAGCACACCATAAAATCAACAGTATTTCAAATTCCTTAGAGCTGCATGATGACATGTCAGCAAGTTGTGATGACAGAAAATGAAAGATAGAAATGCTCTTGCTAAGATATTTGTTGTGTATACTTTTCAGAGATGATGCTTAGAAAGTTAGGTTGTTCTGTAGTAAAATGCTGTTCAATTGCTAGTGATGTCTCTGCTTTTCATTGCTTTTTGCACTTCTTAGTTATATTTAGCTATGTAAATTAATTTTTTTAACTTCATCTTTTCATTATATTAATGGACATGAAATGATACCTAGGGTGTAGTATAATCAGTGAAGTTTGCTGCTTTGTGTTACATGCTGCAGTTCAGCAGCTGTAAAATACAAAGTTGTAGGTGATGAGGTATCTTCTTGCATTTTTGGGCTGAATGCTAAAGGCCTGGTTCTGAAGGGAAGATATGTACCACTGGGAGATTTTTCTCCAAATCTAACCTCTAATGGGACGTCTTTTACACAGTTGGAAAGTATATTGGTTTTGTACCCAGGTGCAAAAATGTAGTGAAATCCTGCAGTTCAAGCTTTCCTGCCCTTGGCAAAAAGTTTCCATTTGTGTGATTGTTCTTTTTAGGGTCAATATCTTCCTGTGATGCATTCCTGAATGTATTTCAATCCAGAGGTTTGAGACCAGAAGTAATCTGTCCCTGTGCTAGTTCTTCAGAGGCCCTAACTGTTGCTATTCGCAGGTAAATTCTTTTCTGGGAAGTGAATGAAAGCATTTCTTGACTACTGGAATGTATCTAGTAGTCAGAAAATACCATTACCCTCATGAAGAGGCCCAAAGACCTAGACAGAGGAAGTCTAAGGGATGGGTGATTTATTTTGCTTGTTTGTTTCTTTAAAAGGTTTAATATTTTCCAAAAAAAAAAAGCCATAAGGGGTTTTTTTCTGCTTGGGAAAGCAGTTGCATCCACTCTGATGTTTCTGGAGTACCTTTATAAAATGACCCCAAAATCAAGACTGTTATTTATCTGGGAGGAAGAAGATCTTGAATCTTGAAGTAATTGCTTATATACAATATCTTTTAAACAAGGGGTTAAAGAAAGGAAAATATTTGTAACACTATTGGATTTCTGGACATAGCAAGGGATGCTCTGAAAAAAGGAAATACTCTGACAATTAATAAACATATGGCTGGAATATGCTGGAATTTTTTGACAGTTGTTTCGATCAAAATGTGCATTTTCAGAAAAATTAATTTCAAGAAAGCTTGAAACAAAAAAGTCTGGGATTTTAGAGAGTTATTTCTCTGGTGGTAGAACTGACATTTCCCAATTTAAAAAAAAAATTGCATTTAAATTTTTTCTTACAACAGCCTTTGAATCTTTTTCCTTGTTTCATCCTGAAATAACCACAGAATGGAATAGTTGGTTCTCAATTAATTTTGCTCAGAGTAAGAACTGTCAAGCCCTCCAGACAATTCCTAATTTTTCCTGGTGTTTAGAAAATTTAGCCTTTGAATGCTTATTCTTGACACTTCTTTGCCCATAATATGACTAAATTCTCTCTGTAACATTCTAGAGTGTAAGAAAGCTATGTGATGTTTTGCTCTGGGTTGTTTTGCTCTAGCTGTTTTTTCAACTAGTTAAAATATATTACCAGTGTTTAACTCTTGTTTATATAAAAAGAGAAATTATTTCTCTTAACTTTAAAAAGCCTGAGAGACTTGCACAATGTTTTTGATGACCATATTACCATTCATATCTGATTTGACTTCCTGTTTTTCAGACCTCCAGAACTGGGCGGGCCTCCTCCAGGAAAAGCAGTGCTGTCTATGAATTGTCTGAGTTTCAGCGTGATAAGAATGGATACAGAAGAGAAGTTGTCAGTGTTAACTGTACAGGATGTTGGTCAGATTATGCCTGGAGGTAGGAAAATATTTCATGTAGATGTAACTGTATTCCACCTAAGTTTACTTCTGTTATACTTGTGGTAATGAAATAAATAAAAATTTCAAATGATAAATACCTTTAAGGTAGTAAGACTTAATGTTTTGACACATTACCTGGCCACATGATGATTAAGTACTATCTCAACTAGATGGTTCATTTTTTTTCAGAAGAGATTAACCCCCAATAAATTTGAATGATCATAGGTTTTCATACGTGCAGGTGCTTATGGCTGATCTGCAGAATTGTTTTACTATTCACTTGTCAGCATCAGTGCTGAATGATATACAGCTATGTAATAACAAATACAGCAAAACAAAACATAAAGCATAATAAAAACTACTATTTTTCATCCAAGAGTGATGGTCCACATGTTAGGTTAGGTTAGGCTATCATAGAATAGAATAGAAGTAGAATATTTCATTTGGAAGGGACCTGTGACGATCGTCCAGTGCAACTGCCTGGTCACTTCAGGGCTGACCAAAAGTGAAAGCATGTTATTAATGACATTGTCCAGATGTCTCTTAAACACTGACAGGCTTGGGACATTGACTGTCTCATTAAGAAGCCTGTCACAGTGTTTGACCACCCTACTAGTAAAGAAATGCTTCCTGCTGTGCAGTCTAAATCCCTCCTGGCACAGCTTTGAACTGTTCCCATGGGTCCTATCACTGGATACCAGGAGAACAGATCAGCACCTTCCTGTCCACTTCCCCTCCTCAGGAAGCTGTAGAGAGCAATGAGGTTGACCCTCTGCTTTCTTTTCTCCAAAATAGATAAACCCAAAGTCCTCAGCAATGAAGAAGAGATGAAGTTAAGGAATACTTAAGCAAACTGCATATACACAAGTACGTGGGCCCTGATGGGATTCACCCATGAGTGCTGAGGGAATTATTTGATATCATTGTAAGGTCACTCTCAACAATCTTTCAATGACTGGCAGTTGGGATAAGTGCCTGAGGACTCAAGGAAAGTATATATCACTCCTGTCTTCAAGAAGGGCTCCATCTCAAACCCTTCAAAGGTGATGGAACAACTAATTCTGGAAACTCATTTTCTCATGTACATGGAGGACAAGAAAGTCATCAGGAGTAGTCAGCATGGATTCACCAAGAAGTAGTCATGCTTGACCAACCTGATTGCCTTCTACGATGAAGTGACTGGATGGGTAGATGAGGGAAGAGAGCAGTGGATATTGTGTACCTTGACTTTCTTCAAGTTGTGGACACTCTATCCTAGTAGATCCTCACAGATTCTCAAAGTGCATCACATTAAGAGTTCAGTATACCAGGCACCTCAGGCAGGTGGTATTTGGGTGAGTCTGTGGAAAACCCTTGTGTTCTCTTTGCTCTGGCAGTTACTGTTACATCACCATATCTCTTTTCTGCTTTTGATCCTTGAGCATACTATAGCATCACGGATCTGAGTCAAAGTAGGTGGGTCAGGTCATTTACAAAAAAAAATTAATTCAACTTAACACTCTAGGAAGTAAGGTTGTAAAAGCAGGCTGATGTGAATACAACCATCAAGAATAATGACTATGCATTGTTGTATGGCCTCAACGTGGGAACATGAGTGCAGGAAGAGTATGATGACCTAATCTGATTTAACAGTTTCTAAATTGCTTCATCTGAATGTTCAAAATCACGTTGTCACCTGTCTGCAAAGACCCTGGGGTCTGTCAGCTGTGACTGGCTCAACGGCATGGTTAGTTTTTCAATTCAGCTAGAATACATATGGCACAGACTGCTACTGCTATCTGGTTTGGCTGTTCACACTACTGATGTCCCTTTGAAACTCCAATGATATTTATTTGTACTCCCAGTCTTTTACTTAGATTATGGGTTAGTCACAGGAACATGGAGGGAACAAGTTTGCATGCCCTTGAGGCAGTCATGGATCCTTTGGGGAACTGACTGAGGTTGAACTTGATGTTGGTCTAGTTTTTAAGAGTTAAAAAAAGTGGTGTTAGATACAGGATTGTTTAAAATCTTTCTTTGGATTGATTTATTTCCATGGAGATCCTCCTGGTTTTGCTGTAGGCTTGCTCCTTTCTGCATCATGTGCTTGACTATACTAAGGAATAAAACAGCCTACACTTGTCTTGCACCTTAAGCTACTCTTTATATTCAGCCATTACAACTTTAAGTCCACTTGGCTAATCTTCCATAGTAACATTTGCTCAGTGGCATGTTCAAGTCTGCCTTGGTCTGTTGGAGGAATACAGGTGAATGCAGAAGAATACAGATGTATTTCTGTGGGTAATTTCACCTTCCTCTTCTATGTAAGTTATTAATTGAAAGCATGTCCTTGTCAAATGCTTAATTAGATAGCAGGAGGAATCTTTGACAAAACTCCTTCTCCTTTATTAAATGCCTCGGAGCTTTGGCTGATAAATCTAATGGACCTTGCTGGTTTAGGATGCCATTGACAAACAATTGACACCACCACCATGACTTCCTACATCAGTAAGAAACATCAAATGATTTGTCTGATTGTGTGAGGGGAGGACAGTTAAGTATGTATCCATTTAGTGCCTTGAAGTGCTATGACTTGGAATTGCTGGCTATTGCTATTTTAAAATACAGTAGTAAGTGGCAAAGCTACTTTTAAGTTACAGAGTAGTTGGGCAACTTGATGAATTAACTCTTTTAAAAAAAGTTCTGACCAACATTGGGCTATCAGTATCTGAGGCAGATTGTCTTCAATTTGACCAAAGTTCTAGGTTTGAAGGTCTGTCTTTAGCAGAAAGTTGTCTGTATGTTCCTGAAGTTGGAATATTCTAGATAATCCAATGACTGTGTTTGCTGTAACTGTCTCTTAGAAATACTAAGAAAAAAAATGTTAAAAGCTTCCAAAGTAGGAAGAACATCAAAGGCTAGCAGTTTTTTATAGATGTGTGCCAAATGAAAATAAATTAATGACTTAAGGAAATTAATGACTGATTTTCAAATGAGTCTGCATGTACATTCTAACAGTGGATATACTTGTGCCTTACCTTGTATTATTTATGCATTTTCCTGTGTAGTATTCATGGAGGATGTGGTCTGTCCATTCTCACTTGGCATACAGGAGAGAACACACCACCATTTCCTTTCCTGTTAGTTGCCTTCTTGAATTACTCTGCTGACTGATGAGTCTTGCTCTTTATCTGGTTTTGGTTTTGTGGGTTTGTTCCTTTCCTTAGATCGCTGTGTTTTCATCAAAGGCCTGATTTGAGTCAGATGCCATTCCTGAAGACTTCGTTCCATCTTTTGATCCCCACTAAATACATTTAAAGTCTTAGAAGACTACCTGCCCTAGTCTTTAAAGTATCTTACGGTATAGGAGTTCACATTCCTGAATTTCATTTTGTCAAACATAGTCTTCTAGCCAAGAACTGGTAATCATGCTGAAACTTGTTCAGTCAAGCCAAATGACTGAGATCTCATTACCCTTGAAGATTGCAGGACTACATTATTCAGGAACCAGACTGTTAAAGGGTAGTGCCCACTTTCACCCTTCTTTTCTTCAGATCTTGCTGTTTTTTCAGAGACACAGAGCCCACCTGCTATGGGGATCTTACTCAATGGACTCCTCAGCACCAGGATCGTGCTGGTGATCATCACTGCTGTTCAATCCATAGGCCACTCTGATGCCACATTCTCTTTGGTTGCCTTGGCTACTCACTTTCATTAGCTGTTATGAATGCCAATCACAGGAGTCAAGCATCCACAAAGAAATCTTTCCATCGAAGACAGTATGGGAATTCTTAATAGAGAACCTAATATACACATTCCCTGGAATCTCTTCTGCATCTCCTGGAGGGATGATGTTTAGCCTTGCCTGTTAATCACTTTGGGCTATTTTGCACGGTTTCTGTCTGGAACTGATGCTGCTAAGAAGCAGTATTTGGCTCATAACTGTCCTTATTTTTTCATATTGGGCTGGTAAAGATGGTAGGAAGAGTACCAAACCTCTCTTCTTCTGCCTGCTTTGTGTCTCCAACTTTCACATCAACTGGGATATGACTGTTGTGTCATCTGTCATCTTGGAAGCTTATTATACCTTATGCCTGGACCTGAATATGGATGCTCAGGGTATTTGATTAAGTTTACTTCCCTTCTAGTTCCCAACTAAATGCTTCCATTCTTTTACAGGAATCCTTCTCACATTCATTCTTTGACAGAAGGGTAGCCTTCTCTAATCCAGAAGAGATTTATTCCTATAGTTCCTAATCATGCAAAGCCTGATTCATAGAAAGACTGTTAGAGCAGTTACTTTCTTATACGTGAGCAGAAAACTCTAGGTTGGTGCTAGATCTTAGGCTTCTGAAAAATTAATTTAGGCATATACAGCTTCAAGTTCTGAATTGTGACTATTCAGTACCTTTACCAGAATTTCAAGCAGAATGGTTCAAATTTCTCAAATGGTAGGATACTTCCTTTGTCTGGAGCCCATGTGTGGCTTGGATGTTACTGTTTCCTCTGTTAATGGCTCAGCAAACTTTTGCCCACGTTCTAGTAGTTACAATGTTACATCTTCACTGAAGAGGAATCTGGTTCCTTTATCTCAGTGCCTGATTTGTGAAAGGATTTGTTACAAAACAGTTTTGTGAAGCTTTTAGTATTTTTCCTTAGATGGTTAATGTGAGAACCTCGTTCCCACTCAGCTTTAGTATTTATTGTATTAATCACTTCTATGGGTTCCACTTGCCTTCAGGCTGTTCTCTTGGAGATCTGTAGCAATGTGCACCTTTGTGATGAGACATTTTCTTCCAGTTTAAATGTCGTGCTTTGCATGCTTAGGTGACCACCTTTAGAGCCTAGATTCTTGTTGATCCTTATCTGGGAAGTTGTTGTGCTTTATGCCTATTGCTTACCCCAGAAGAGCAGGAAGATTCATCTCCTTGCATTGGACATCCCCATATGCTCTTTTCTTCCAATATTAGGTTACTCTGGAAACCCTGCAGATATCTTCCACGATGGCATTAGAGGCATTTTATCCTAGCCTTTTAGTATTTTTCCTTCATGCTTCTACAACAGAAGTTATAACTAAAGACTGTAGTGCAAGGAGGGACCTCTTGTTTTTATTGTCATAGATCCAGGCCTTTTAGGAAGACTCATTACAAGAAGATCCTGGAATTCCACAGCTGGCACAAAATAACAATCCGAATGGATATCAGTTCCATACAGATCCATTATGAAACCATGAAAGTGGAACAAGAGAACAGCTTCTAACACTCATCAGGCACCTTTGGTAGTAGCATTCCACTGTTCGGGCCTCTGACATTCTTCTTGCATTCATGTTGTTGTGATCTTGAAACATCCAAAGCTGAATCCAGTCTTGGTAGGGCATTAGTGCTGTCATTTGTTTGAACTGTAGGATTCTCATCCTCTGCCAGAAATCTCATGGCAGGGCTAGCAGCTGACACTCACCATCTGGAAGAATGTACATGTGGACTCATTTCAAGAAAAAAGCTTTCTTGCCAGTAATCTCATTACTCTTTGTGATGTGTAGTCCACATGTACATTCCCATCCCATCTGCTTTTCCCTTCTCTCTTAATTCTTTTTCAGATGCAATGCTGATGAGAAAGACTGAAATGGTGGTAGATGCACTCTCTTGTATGTCACACATGAAACAGGAAAAGGAGGAGAAGCGAGAGTACAGGCTCTACAGATACTGCAAAAAGAAAACCTTGCAGTATCACGTGGCAGGGCAGAATTATGTCTGCTGTTAGAATGTACGTGTAGACTATCCGTATCATACATTGGTTACTGGTAAGTATTTCTTTTACTTGATCAGAGTGATATAATTGTCCTTGGGCTTCATTGATGGAGCATCATTTGGGTACTGTAGACTAATCTGGTTTTTTTAACATGTTTGTGAATGAGTTGAGGACTGTAGCATTTGTGTATGCCTAAACTTTGTGATTTGTCCAGTTATTAAGACTTCTCTCTGCATTATTACCTAAGCATTACTTGCAGAGTTAGGAGATAAAGTCAAGGTATTTCCTGTCATAATAAATTTATTTATTCTGTTTCAACTTACTGTTCACTTTTAAACAGCCTTTTCTTTTCAGTTTATCCTCCTAAATTGCCAAAAGCATTTTTTGCATGACTTCTAGTTCATACTGTATAATTTAATTCTGACCTTCTAGTCCATACATATAATTTTCAGCAATTAAACTGTTCTACTTTGGACTTGGATGTTTACCAATTTGAGTAGCATCTCCTTATTTGGTCACCAGAAGTCATAATTGCATAGTTCTGAACATTTTATGCTAGTTGTTGTGATAGATAATTTTTATGAAACCCAGATACTTTAGAGTTTGATCTGTTGTCAGGGTGAATTATTGTCTGTCCTGTTCAGACCTAAGTAAGTTGTTGAGAACTGAAGACTTGCCTGAGATTTGAAAATGTACCTATGAACCTGTTCTACCAACAGAGTTCTTGGTCTGTGCTTGCATCAGAGCTGATTTTATCATGTATTAGTATTAAAGGAAATGTGCTATTTTCCACTTAGGATTTCTTTTCATGCTAGTTGAACAGTGGTAAAAGAACTGCTCTATATCACTTAAGATGGGCTAAATTAGAAAACAGTAATACAGTCCCTCACAGCTATTGTCTTATCTTACTGCCTTATCTGGGTTTCCTAAATGACACACGTTCCATGACCAAAACAGAAGATCCTGATAGAAATGAATCAACTAAATAGATTTCTGATACCCCTAGGGTCTCACAGTTCTCTTTCCTTCCCTTTCTTTCTTTTTCTTTCTTTTTCTTTCCCTTTCCCTTTCTTTCTTTTTCTTTCCCTTTCCCTTTCTTTCTTTTTCTTTCCCTTTCCCTTTCTTTCTTTTTCTTTCCTTTTCCCTTTCTTTCTTTTTCTTTCCCTTTCCCTTTCTTTCTTTTTCTTTCCCTTTCCCTTTCTTTCTTTTTCTTTCC
>JANHGN010024954.1:0-23976 GCA_024605025.1 Megaceryle maxima | reverse complement strand
TCTTTTTCTTTCCCTTTCCCTTTCTTTCTTTTTCTTTCCCTTTCCCTTTCTTTCTTTTTCTTTCCCTTTCCCTTTCTAATATAATATGCATGACCACAAAGTACTCTGATAATCTAAATTGGAAGTACCGACACAATGGGAAAAGGCAGAACATTAATTTATGACATAATCCATGTAATTTTGCAAAGGCTTTGTTTATTTTATATCGACCCAGGGAGCCATCTTGATTTCTTTGTCAATCTTAAGTGCTAAGCTGAACTTCCTTTCTCCATCGTGCCTTCTCATAAACTTTTTCCTTTCCCTTTTGGACTAAGAAAGGAAAATCTAGACTGCTTAAGCAGGAGCTCTGCTTAGCCAAAGAAACCTCTGAGAAAACAGTGACTTCAGAAGTAAATTATAAGCAATGGCCAGAGCAAAGCTCGGTGTAATATTTGGTTTACAAGTGTGTATATCCTTGATTAAAAATAAAAAAAATTGGAGTGTAGGATGAATTCTGAGGTTTCAGAAGAAAGTTGCTAAGGATAATAGTGGTAGGACCTTTATGAAATGCAGTCCTTTTAAGTTGAAGGTTATCAAACTGAGGATAGGGAAGAGATAGTATGTAGTCACAGGAGTAAGTTCAGGAAGGGACAACTCTGAGTTGTTTGTGCTCTTCAAACCAAGGTGTTAAATTGGCCTCTGAAAGGCTTGATCAAACCATCTGCCTTCATGTTGAAATGCAATTGTTGTGGTTTTGGATTCAATTGCAGCTGATGCATAGGCAGTGAAGCACTGTAAGGAGAAAAAAAAAAAAAAAGCATTTGCAAACTTCCATTTTTCATCTTGGAGAACACATTGTGCAGACTGTCAGAAAGGTAGAGCTCTTTCCCATGCTGTGTTTTTGCTGTTGCCAAGAGATAATTAGATAAGATAGATTAATATATATTAATAGATTAAAGTCTTTATCTGCCTGTCAGTGGCAAAGCAACGTGTATGTCAGCTGCTGAAGCATACCAATGCTATGCTCTGTGCTCTTCCTTTAGCAAACGTGTGTGTTGTGAAGGTGGATGGGACTCCCTATCTGTGTAAAGCCGACGAGGTTGGAGAAATATGTGTGAATTCAGGTGCAACAGGCATGGCATATTTTGGCCTCCTTGGAATCACCAAGAATGTATTTGAGGTTTGTATTTCTCTTTGTCATGTAAACTTTCATTGTTATATTTCTAGTATTTCTTCTTGCAAAGAAACTTACTTGTTCCTTAAACTTCCCCTTTTATTTTATTAGAAAAAAGCTCTGGCCAAATGCACTTTGCTCCATTCTCTATCAGAACTTCTACCTCTTATACCCCAAAATACAAATACCATCACCAGTCAATCAGCTGTCTCTATATTCTGCAATCCAGAGTTGTTAGTAAATTCAGCCTAGTTCTGTATTAACACAGCAGTCCTATGTAAAATTACCTGAAAACATTTCAAGCTTATTAGAGCTTGGGGTCGTAGAGTTAGAAGTTGGTCTGATATTTGCAAGCTTCTTCATACAATCAAAACTGTATTTGCTAAGATACAGTAAATTATTTAGAAAAGCTTCCTTTGTGTATTGCATATGGTAAGTGCTTTTCAAAATGAATTTCAGTGTTGATTTGCGTAGAACACCAAACAGTTTGCAGCTGGATATATTGAATTATGTTCCTAGGTGTATGGAAGAAAAGGAAGTAAGGATGATAGCATAACAATCATAAAATTTGTGGTTTATGAAAGTAAAGCAAAAGCAATCTTTCTGCCCAGATTTTTCCTCACAGTTTTACCCCAGTTTCATGTTTTCCCTTTTCTGTCAAGAAAGGAATCGAAGTACTCTGGGAGTCATACACAGTAGTGTTACATGGGGCAGCAGTTTGAAGACTCAACTGAAGTATGGCATATGGAGATCTGCCAGAGAGATGTAAAAAATCCTGATCATAGTCTTCTCTTTCAAAATAAGCTTGCTGTCCAAGCCTCAACACTTTAAACAGATTAGCTTTCAGCACTGTCCTTAGCTAATGAAAGAGCCAGCAAGAAATCTGATATAGTGGAAGAGTTCGGGGGGGTGGAAGGCAAGGAAACCATCTGAGCAGATGAGAGGAACTTGCTGATGAGTTTAATGCTTTTGCTCTGTTTCTCTGTTGCAGGCAGTCTCATAATTGCCATGAAATTAACTTTCTTAAAGTTCTAATAGCGTAGCATTGTCACAATTGAAGTGATGTGCCTGGGTACATCTCACTGGGGATGGTGACTGTAGCAATAGGAAGACTTTCTGATTAACGATGTGCATTATGAGTGCATGCTACAAAACCTGATTTAAAAAGCAGTGTGAACTCTTGTTATGAAGTCTAAGTAGCTGACAAAAAGTTAAGAAGCAAGCTACCACAGAGGAAAGAACCGGTGTGTTCTTCATTATTAAAAAACCCTGTTGTTGATACTTGACATAATAGTAACAGTTGTTGTCATCAGGTGATTTTTCAACTGAGCACAGAGCTGCAATGAAACAGAGCAAGGAAGTATTTTGACTTGGCTTTTCTCAGTGCCTGAGCATTTGCATGTTCTTTCAGGCCATTCCAGTGACGGCAGCCGGTGTCCCTGTTTCAGACCAACCATTTATAAGAACAGGATTGCTTGGCTTTGTGGGTCCTGTAAGTATGCATGAGACATCTGGGGCCCTGTTTTGTCCTGACTCCCAAGTCTTAAGTGATGTTCCTCAAACTCAGCAGAACTCTGTGTTAAGACAGTGGCATACAGATCTTGAGAATATTGTTGGCTTTAGTCAGGTATGTATAACTGTGAGTCTGGAGGCTTTTCCTCTCTATTTCTAATCATGTCTTCTTTTCAGGACTATCTGGTGTTTGTGGTAGGAAAATTGGATGGCCTAATGACAGTTAGTGGCCGCAGGCACAATGCAGATGATGTGGTAGCCACTGCATTGGCAGTTGAACCTATGAAGTTTGTCTATCGGGGAAGGTGAGTATATTAAAAACTTCACCACTGCTGATTGGACTTTGTTGCTCCTTTTTTCACCCACAATCAACCAGGAACATAGTGTACACGGGAGCTCTGCATGTGAGTTTTTACATGTGTGTTTTGTAGGAAAGCTGGCACTAGGTTGCAGTATGCCAGTTAAGAACTTGACTGTCCCTTCTAACTAGGAAGACAAAATATTGAGAAATATTATGTTTCATTTATAATAGTTTTTAAATTACTTTCACATAGTATAAACACAGATCTTTAAGTGCCTATTTAAAAGTCTTTCAAAGCTTCTCTTAATACAGTCAAATGAAGCTTGTATGCCAAGTGTAAAACACAACTCTCCTTTGTCCACCTGAACCTTCCATGCAGAGTGGCCTAGGGAAGAACTTTGCAGCATGTTCTAAAGAGCATACTAGGAGTGTGGAGGCTGCTGAAGGGCCTTCAAAGAATAGTATGTGTTTTATCACCATCCTTATTGCTCTTTGGTGATCAATGGCTCATTGTCCAGATGGATATCAGTGATGAGTGGTGTCTGTCAGGGGTCCATAGTGGGACAAGTACTGTTTAATATCTTCATCAACAACATAGACAAGAGGATCAAGTGCACCCTCAGCAGGTTTGCAGATGAGACCAAGTTAAGGTGGTGCAGTTGACATGAGGAACAGGATGCCATCCAGAGGCACCTGGACAAGCTCAAGAAGTGGGCCTGTGTGAACCTCAAGACGTTCAACAAGTCCAAGTGCAAGGTCCTGCACCTGGGTCAGGGTAATCCCCAGTATCAATACAGGCTGGGGGATGAAGGGATCGAGAGCAGGCCTGTGGCAAAGGGACGTGGGCGTACAGGTGGATGAAAAGCTGGACATGAGCTGGTAATGTGCGCATGCAGCTGAGAAGGTCAACCATATCCTGGGCTGCATCAAAAGCACCTTTGCCAGCAAATGGAATGAGGTGATTCTTCCCTTCTACTTCACTCTGGTGAGACCTCAGATGATGAACTGTATTGAACTCTGGAGTCCTTAGTATGAGAGAGAAATTGACCTGTTGGAGCAGGTCCAGGGGCAGGCTAGAAAAATTATAAAAGTGGTGGAACACCTGTCCTCTGAAGAAAGCATGAGAGAGTTGGGGTTATTTAGCCTGGAGAAGAGAAGTCTTCATTGAGACCTTTTTCCAGCCTTTTTGTACTTAAAGTGGGCCTATAAAAAAGATGGGAACAAACTTCTTAATAGCACCTGTAGCACTAGGACAAGGGGTAATAGTTTTAAACTAAAAGAGGGTAGATTTAGCCTAAGATATAAGGAGGAAATTTTTTATGCTGAGGGTGGTGAAACACTGGCCCAGGTTGCCCAGAGAGGTGGTAGATGCCCCATCCCTGGAACTATTCAAGGTCAGGTTGGACAGGGCTCTGAGCAACCTGCTGTGGTTGAAGACGCCCCCACTCGCTGCAGGGGGGTTGGACCAGATGACTTTTAAAGGTCCCTTCCAACCCAAACCATTTTATGATTCTGTGAAAGTTGGACTTTCCTCATTTTTGCATCACTTGTGTAATTCACAGATCAGAAAAATTATGGCACATCCCTGGTTGAGGCATTATTAACATTTTGTCCTAAAAGATGCAAGCCTAAAACTAACTTAACTGACAAATGGGAGTAAGTATTTTTTCAGTGCAAAAACTGATATACATGCTGGTCAGTAATTTAGCTGTCATCCTTCAGATGGGACATTGTATGTAGGTACAAAAAGTTTAGTATGCATGATGGAGTTGTTTAGACAAGGTTTGCACAGCCCCTGCATGTATGGAACCTGCCTGTGTTAAAACACATGCTACATTGGTGAGTGCAAGTTCACTTGACCCCCAACAGAAATAATTTACAATAATAAACCTATATTTGTGATTTGGTGATGATCTGGCATGAATAGTGCTTGTGTGTGTTGAAACAGTACCAGTAAAGGTTGCAGTCATTTCCACTTTGTAATAAACCATGCTGTGTTCGTCATATGTTGCATCCTATCATTCTTCTGTCCTTTGCATTTTAGGATAGCAGTGTTTTCTGTGACCGTTTTGCATGATGATCGGATAGTGCTTGTGGCAGAGCAGCGCCCTGATGCATCAGAGGAAGATAGTTTTCAGTGGATGAGCAGGGTTCTACAGGTAGTCAGTCTGTCCTTTCTCTCTTTCCAGGTGAATAAGGCTGATGTATGAAATGAGAATATTAGACAATCTTTTTTTCTCCGTAAGAAAAACCTATCTGTAACTACAGAAAGTTGGAATAAGCTTGTAAGAAGTTGGAATGCATGTCAGGGTTGATAGTTCACAGACTTTCAGAATATTTTTTAACTTCATACTACTAGGATTCTTTAAGTCCTGAGGAGGATAAGTTTTGGTTTAATTCTACATGTCTCTACTGATTTCATACATGCTAGGAGGGTTAAGTTTGAAAATATTCAAGGGTATACTTAGTGCCAAGTGCCAAAACTGACTCTCAAATCTTTTTAAGTCACTAACATCCTTATTCTAGATCTCCAACAGTAAGCAATAAAAATGTTTTCCCTTGATTACTTTATTGTGTTTCCATGGGGGGCCAGGAGGGAGCGGAACTCTGGTACATTTGCATTTGAGAATTTTGTAATTAATCAAATCTAAGGAAGTAAAAAGTGAGAGAGCAGTTACAGAAGAAGATTCTGGTGAAGAGACAAATGAAGGGAAGGCTAGAGATAGCAACTCGAGGGAATATTCCTCTTACGAGTAAGACAGTTGTGTAATAATAGTTTCTGTCAATTTCAGTTTTCTCATCTTTTTGGAGGGAATACCTGGTAATAGAAAGGCTGCTTATCATGGGAGAAAAATTTTTTTTTTTTTTTCTGTTTTTAGAAGTGTCATAGCTAAAATAGGCACATAGGTTTTAGGCAGCATTTTTTGGTGGTTTTATGTTCTTCTGCGCTTTTGTGATTGTGCCATACATGCTAAATTTCATTTGGTATAATTTTTGGCTTTTTAAAATCTCTACACTTTTTGCCCACTTTTAAGAGACTTTCCTAATCCCTGATGTGCAGGTGGCATCCCCTTGATAGAGTGCACAAGCAAAGTCCTGGGTCTGCTCCTGCTCCCATTGAAGTCATGTCACAACTTCTATGAGTTCAGTGAGTGCAGAATTGGACCCTTTATTTGCAAATTGTGGTGAAAATAAAAATTGTGATGTTATTAAATTACTTGAATTCAAACTCTTGCTCTAGCTACATCTCAGCTTATAATGTGGAATGTTTTTGTCTTTTTTTTTCTTTTTATCTCAAGGCAATTGATAGCATTCACCAAGTGGGCGTCTACTGTCTTGCCTTGGTGCCAGCCAACACATTGCCAAAGGCTCCACTTGGAGGAATTCATATTTCAGAAACAAAGCAGCGCTTTTTAGAGGGTGCTCTTCACCCTTGTAATGTCTTGATGTGTCCACATACTTGTGTTACTAACCTGCCTAAGCCTCGACAGAAACAACCAGGTGAGTAAACCAGAGCATGTTCCTTGGTTCTGCAGCTCTGTCTCTAAGAGTATGTGTGGAGTATGATCCCATGGCACAGCTCAGGGCTGTGCATGTTGGACAGCTTTAAGCTGCCTAATGTGGCAGAGCTAGTGGTGTTCTCAGAGCAGCCCAGAGGTCAGTGAGGTCATTATGGTCTGCCTGGTGTCTGAGGTAAATGCAAAGACATACAGCTTGTACCAATTTCATGCTTCTGTAGCTAGGTTATAAATTGTTTCTGTACTGGACATCTTGCAAAGACCAGTCCTCAGACATGCTCTAACTCGTAAGTACAGACAGACCTCAATTTACTGAACTGTTAATAGACTGATTTTTAGTGTACCAGGCTGATTTTTGTGTACCACATTATCCTCTTCTCTCTTTTTCTGTGCAATATGGTCCTTGGTTTTAGCTTTTCATCTTTTCAGATCCGCATTACATATGGCATCTATAGTAATCTACAGGCTGAATTGGAGATTATTATACGTTCCTTATTTTATTTTTCCTCACTTTGCACTGTTTTTCAAAATGCAGATGTTGGTCCTGCTTCAATGATAGTAGGAAACCTTGTTTCTGGAAAGAGAATTGCACAAGCCTCAGGGAGAGATGTTACCCAGTTGGAGGATAACGACCAGGCAAGAAAGGTAACACTGATGTCTAGTATTATTAATAATTTAATTGACTTACTCAAAAGAAGACCATTTATGGTATTCTGCTGAAACTAAGCATGGTGCATTTTGAGTGCACCTGAGTATCCTTATTTTCTGTTTCAGTTCCTATATTTAGCAGATGTTCTTCAGTGGCGAGCTCAGACAACTCCAGATCATCCCCTCTTCCTTTTGTTGAATTCCAAGGTGAGGTGCACTTTAGGTCATACTTGGAGATTGAGGTCAGTAAAAGTTTGTCTGTATTCTAAGAAAATTCCAGCTAGCAGGTGCTTCCTAAAATGCTTCTGTTTATTTTGATGAAGCAGACAAAAATTGCTAGTCAGCAAGCAGCATAATTTTTTCCACATCTGGAATTTTATTCCACAATTTTATTCCACATCTGGAATTTCAGTATGCATTCTGCCTAGCTTAGAACATTCCAGTAATTGCTGGAACACAACTTTGGTCATATTAATGGAAGCCATGATTATGTCTTCATCCCTGAGCACAAGGGTAAGTGGAAGTCAGAGCTGGAGGATTTTTTAATTAGCCTAAGTAGACAACCCTTGGGATAGCTTTGGAGTCATATTTCCAGGAACACTGCACACCCTACAGGAGACACTGGTGCTTTGTCCTTAGCTTGGCTCTGCCCCCGAAAAGGATGGCACTTAGAGTCACTCAAATATGAACAAGTAAATGCTTCAGTTTTGGACTACAGGCTTTATGTACTTACAGGCCATGTACTTAGTTTACTCTTAGGGCTGCCTGGGCCCTTACAACATATGACAAGACAACAGTTGTCTTTCTCCGTAAGTAGATCATTTTTGCTCAAAACCACTCTACTCTGCATGTGACAGTCAGTAGTTTTGGAGCATTCATGTACCCCATGCATCCAACACTTCGTAAAGGAATGTGAAAAAATAGGCACTTTCGTATGTTCCTCAGTATTTCAACCTCCTTGGGCTTGAGGAGCGCTCCTGCTGTGCATATTTCAGAAGTTTCAGGTATTTTAGATTATTATACTGCTGTTCTGGCACTTTTTTATTCCCTTCCTCTCTTTCCAGGAGGCAAAGTTGGTCAATTTTTGATTGATCCTGAACTCAGTAGCTACCCTTCCAGTGACAGTAACAGCCTGGTGACAAATTGGGCCTATCTTGTGGTCCACTGTACTGCAGACATGTGAGACAGGGAAAGTTATGGATTTGACTTTAGGGGTTTCGTTCAGATGGGCAGAATAGTTTAGGGCATGGTTCAAAGTTCTAACTTTTCTCATGAGACTGCTTCAGCACAAGAAACTGTTCCAATATGGTTATTGGGAAAAGCCACAGAATGTGTTTATTATTATCTCAGAGTAAAAAGACTTTTGAAGGAAGTTTTTTAGTATGAAGAAGCCCCTTTCTGGGTTTTAAGCCCATCCAGCTAGCAACAAAGCACCATGCAGCCACTCACTCCTAACCCCCTCTGCTGGGATGGAGAGGAGAAAATACAACAAAGGGCTCAAGGGTCAAGACAAATGACAGGGAGGGCTCACTCACAAGTTATGGTCGTGGGCAAAGGACAGACTCGGCTTGGGGAAACAAAATCAATTTAATTTAAACAACAAAACCACCACCAGATTATCAACTGAATCAGAGTAGGACAGTAAGAAAGACAACTGGATCTAAAAAACACCTTCCTCCCACCCCTCCCTTCTACCCGGGCTCATCTCTGCTCCCGATTCTCTACCTACTCCCCACCAGCAGCACAGGGGGACAAGGAATGAGGGTTGCAGTCAGTCCATCCCATGTTGTTTCCTGCTGCTCCTTCCCCCTCAGTGGGAAAGCTCTTCACAGCCCTCTGCTGCTGCAACATGGCATCCCTCCAATGCAGACAGTCCTCCATGAACTTCTCCAACAAGCATGGAGCCCTTCCACAGGCCCCAGTAACAGACCACTCCCAGCATGGGCTTTCCTAAGAGTCATGTCTGTCTTCAGGTGCAGCCACATGGTCCAGTGTGGTGTCCTCCAGGGGCACAGGCAGGATTTTTCTCCACTGTTGATTTCTCTGCTCCAGCACACCTCCCCGCCTCCTTCCTCACTGACATCGGTGTCTGCATGATTGTTGCTCTCTTACATCCCACTCCCCTCTAAAACTAAAGAACCCCCCAAACAAAGGAACTCACCCAATAGGTTTTTCCCCTCTTAAATATACAGCAGAGGCCTTGGCCAGAGGTGGGGCTGACTTGGAGCTAGAGGAGCTTCTTAAAACTTCTTACAGGAGCCACACCAGTAGCCCCCTCACCCACTACCAAAACCCTCCAGAAACAAACCCAACACACTGGGTCATTTTGTTCAGGAAACTTTTACCTTTTACAAAAAGTATCTGCTAAAGGAAACACAAAGCTTAGGCACAAATAAATTATCTGTTGGTAATCATGTCTTAAATAACTGGGGCTAATAAGCTACAATGCTAAACATCAGTGTGTTCACAGCTCTCCGTGAGAAACCCTTTTGTTTTCCACATTTTCATGTTGATATTGTTCTCCCAAGTCCTTGAGCTGCTACTGTTCCTATATCAACAGTACACCATATTTACAGTTATTTTGCATGACCTTAGCTCCCAGGCTTTAAGAACAGTTTCCTTATTAAAACTAAGCAGCGTGTCAGTGCAGTCCTGCATCAAACTAAGCCTTGGATCAGAGAGCTCTGCACTTGGGTTGAGGATTACATGTGGCAGGTTATCTTGGACTTGAAACTGAATACTTGTATAGCAGACATTTGCTGTGATAATCCTTATCTGTATAATAGGAGTCTTGATTCAGTCTCTTACTATTTCCCTCTGAGATGGTTGTCCCACCTGTTTTTCTTGAATCACATTGTAGTCTTGGAAAAACAGATATATCCCAACCTCACAGGCTAAGGGATTGCTTCTTAGGCTGGATAGCAAAAGGATATTTTCTGTCTTCACATGAAAAACTGGATTAAGCTTTTTGGAATCCCCATGACTGCAGGTGCCTAAGCAATCCAAAGGTAGAGTGCTTCATTATGAAGACTTTCCAGATGCATAGTTGTGGGAAATAGCCTTGCAGTAGATGCACTGAAACAGAATGACAGTGCACACCAACTACAGCTCAGGTTGCCTCTCTGACCCTTTAAAAGAGTATACCAAGGGCATGAGTAGAGTTCCCTTTACACTTTTAAGACTGCTGATTGTAAAAGCATCTAAAAGTTCCGCTGCGCGTGGTAGAGTAAAGCTGATGCAGTGCTTCATTTGCTGCTAATACAACTGTCTTTTCTCCCTTGGACTGTGAAATCTCAAATATTTGTAAGATATTATTTTTGTGGTACCAAACACGTTTAGAAGCTGCTTCACCATCTGAGGTTCAAAAAATAATTCATATAAAATTCTCTAGCATTCTAAAAGTTCATGGTACCAGCAGCATGGTTTCCAAAACACTGAGACAGAGTCATTAAATGTGTTTGCTGTATTGTTAAAATAAGGACAAAGAAGTACTGCATCTGCAGCATGTACTTTGTGGAGAACAGTTTGAAAGTGAACAGTTTTCTGATGTTGCTGCTCTTCTGTGCAGGGCACTGTAGCGAGCACTGCATCATGCATACAGTTGCACAAGAGAGCAGAGAGAGTGGCAGTCGCACTGATGGAGAAAGGACGACTGAATATTGGTGACCATGTGGCCCTGGTTTATCCTCCAGGTAAGGCAATACAGACAGCAAAAGTCCAAGTCACACATGACAAGAAAAGAAACAACTGCTCCCAAGGTAAAGCGATCAAACATACATTTAATATCATAGTATGTGGCAGTAACTTAGTATTTCTAGGAAGAGACTTCCTTTTTGATATTATATTGTTAAGTTGCTTCTCCTAAGTGTCAAACTACATTTTGTCTTAATTGCTCCAGATCTCCGGGCAGTTATGCAAGAGTAGATTGATTTTAAACCACAGGAAAGATTCTCAATTTTCAGCCTCAGAGAATGGATTAAAACTGCATATGTATCCACTGAAAGTAGATTAGCGATGTCAGTGTATGAACACCCTTTCTGTCTTGAATGGTTGTTACTAGAAGGGAAATCCGGACCCCAGACTTTCATTAATAATGTGTAGTTACAAATGTACCTCAGGGAAAAAATATTACCTTGTAGAAGAAGGATGACTGCAAATTTCAGAGTCATAGCTTTGAAAATCCAAAGTATTCTTTTTAAAAGAATCTGAGTTGTCATCTTCTTAACCTATGATACCTTGTTTTGTTATTTTTGTTCATTTTATACTACCTGTCCATGATAGTATATCCCTAGAATTTTAAAATTTTAAAATAGGGTTTGAATAATTTTTAGAATAGTAGAATTGTTCTGGTTGGAAGAGACCTTCAAGATCAAGTCCAACTGTTAACCCAGCACTGACAGGTCACTGCTAAACCATGTCCCTCAGCACCACATCTCCATGGCTTTTTAAATTCCTCCAGGGAGGGTGACTCCACCACTTCCTGGGGCAGCCTGTTCCAGTGCTTGATAGTCCTTTGGGGAAAGAAATTTTTCCTAATACCTAATCTAAATTTCCTCTGGAGCAGCTTGAGGCCATTTTGCCTACTTCTTTCTACATGGGAGAAGAGACAGACCCCCACCTCCCAACAAGTTCTTTTCAGGTAGCAGTAGAGAGTGAGAAGGTCTTCCCTGAGCCTCCTTTTCTCCAGGCTGAACTACCCTAGGTCCCTCAGCTTCTCCTCACAAGACTTGTGCTCTAAACCCTTCCCCAACTTCATTTCCCTTCTCTGGACACTCTCCAACACTTCAATGTCCTCGGAGTGAGGGGCCCAAAACAGAGCCCAGTACTTGTAGTACAGCCTCCCCAGTGCTGAGTACTGGGGGACAATCCCTGCCCTAGTCCTGCTGGCTAGTGCTGACACAAGCCAGGATGCTGTTGGCCTTCTTGGCCACCTGGACACATGCTGGCTCATATTCAGCTGATTGTCAACCAGAGTCTCCAAGTCCTTTTCCACTGAGCATCTTTCCAGCACTAACTCTCAGATGCAAAATATTTTAACCTTATAGAACTGGGCACAGCCAAAACCAGCCTGTTGATTTGAAGAGGCCTTTGTGACAAATCCTTCTATCTTAGTAAAATAAATTAGTGTGTATTTTTATTTTGGTTAAAGAGTTTTGCCTTTTCTTCTGATAATTCTTTATTTCACCAATATCTTTCACAGGAGTGGACTTGATAGCAACTTTCTATGGCTGCTTATATGCTGGCTGTATACCTATCACTGTTCGCCCACCGCATCCACAGAATCTTGCTACCACTCTGCCCACTGTCAAAATGATTGTAGAGGTATGTATAAGCCATTCCTCTCCTAATGCTTTTGGTCAGTGTAGGATGGTTGATGCAGCCTGATAAATTGCTTTGCCATAGACAGTGTGAAATAAGCTAGGAAAAAAATTATCAGTGTGCTGTGGCTGAGTCAAGAAATACTTCTTTTCCAAAATTCATTTGAAATATTCTTTCTCGTAATTTATTTCGCTTTGTTTCCAGTGTTCTTCATCTGTTGTGCATACTGCTTCTCTCGTTTGGATGGATGTGAAATCACTTGAGCATTCTTTCACTAGTTTTATAAAAGTTTTTAATACTGTGTCTTTTACAGGTCAGTAAGTCTGCATGTATACTGACCACACAAGCGATAATGAAACTGCTGAAGTCCAAGGAAGCTGCCACAGCTGTAGATATTAAAACATGGCCCACTATTTTGGAAACAGGTATAGAATGTTTGCCCACTAGCCACAATGTAAATAGTTAGAAGATTTATTTATTTATTTGTTTTATACCATAACTGCCTAATTGAATGGATGTATCTTGCATTGCATCAAAACTGCTGCTCAGCAATTATAGAAAGCATCTAATGTGCTAATGCTGTAAAGTTATGCTTTTGTCCTGTGCTCTTTTTCCAAAATAGTATTATGGTACTCTTCTCTTTTTATATATTTTACATAGATGATATGCCTAAAAAGAAACTGGCTAGTATTTTCAGACCTGCATCTCCTGATATGTTGGCATACTTGGATTTCAGTGTCTCTACTACTGGTATATTAGCAGGAGTAAAGGTAGAGTATCAAGAGAGAGGTTGTTATATTTTGTTTCCTTACATTTAGACATGTCCCACATTCATTTCTCCTGCCAGAGAAAAAATACAAAAATGTAAGTGGACCATTTTAGTGTTCACAAAGCTTATTTTTAAATTTGCATGGCATCAGAATTTCTTGATGCACTTTTTGGAAGCATTCAGTCTTACTGGGTCTGCTTGAGGAATCATCGAGGGTAGAGTTAATTCATGTTTTCTTTTCCAATTTCTCATAGAGATGTCAGATGTCATTTGGCGTCATTTAGTGTCATGACAGGTGTCATTTGCCACTACCATGAAAAGTACTTGTGAAATTTCCAGCTCGTACCCATTTTCTGGTTTAAAGGTCCTTAAAACAACACGAACCATTCCATGTCTTCTACAATAAACATTTCTATCTGTTATTCCATGTGATACCCTGTTGGATTTTTTTGAATAACTCCCCGAGTACACCTGTTTTCCTCTTACAGATGTCACATGCAGCTACAAGTGCCTTATGTCGCTCTATAAAGCTACAGTGTGAGCTGTACCCCTCACGTCAGATTGCCATCTGCCTTGACCCTTACTGTGGCTTGGGATTTGCACTATGGTGCTTGTGCAGGTATGTTTCAGCCATAGGCTGTATTCCCACCCATCTATAGAATCCAAGGGAACAGTCATGTATGAAACTGTCAAGAGAAACCCAAATTAACCTTTTTATAGGTAATTTCATAAAATACCTTTGTGGTAACAATTAAGTAAGTTAGTTGCTTGAGTGACTTGTGTTTTGCTAGTGGAATTAATTAGATACCAAATTCAAGAAAAAAAAAGGACATCTCTATTTCACATTGATTAAATAAATCTTTCTAATGTCTTCTGAGATTAGACCATATCTTTTTACCAGACCCTCAAGGTGTTGACTGCATTAAGAAATAAGGAAGCAATTAAATGTACCTGAATTGATTCAATCAGATAAGTACTGTAATGCCTCATATCTTGCAAAGCTGCAAAATCTTCCTCTTTCTGCCTTTTAAAACATTCCATATGTTTTATCTAATCCAAAGATTTAATAGCAGTTTAGGTATTTCATTACCAAAAAAAAAAAAAAAAAAAAAAAACCAAACCAGAAATTCAATATGAAAGGCTATTTTTGTAAACAAAGTTAAATTTACTATAGTTAGCCCATTCTCTCCCTCTTGAGTTTGCCTAACTGGAAAGGAAGGGTACTAAAGGAAAGCAAAAGTTTTAACTTTGGTAACATTTGAGGATTTATGTCATAAATAAAGTGAAGGAGAATGAGGAGAGGAAGAAGAAACCTCAGTGATGAAAGAATAAAAATCTGAATGGATTAAAAAATATATTTTTGTGGAAGGGAACTATGTGTGTCATGCTTTCTATGCAAGAGTTAATACAAAGTCTGCTGTGGTTCATCTGAGTTACAGCTTTGTTTTAGTGTGAAAGTCTTTTATTACAGATTTTTTTAATATGTTTTAGAATGTTTAAAAATAAAACAACGATATGCTTCATCATATTGCCCACTACAAAAATACACCAGCTCTAGTAAGGAGAAGACAAGCTTGGCAAGCTACCTGTTGAAAGCAAATAGAGATGCTGTTATTTGTAAAAAAAATGCATTGGTTTATCTAAGCCTGGTAACCTTAAAAACATTGGTAATTTAAGACAGTATGGTCATGGTGTTTACTGCCTTGAGATGACTACATAATATTAAAGAAATAATAACAACAGTGATGTGATTCTGCGTTTGTTTTGGTGTCCACTCACGTTAGCTGGTATCCAGGTTACGTATTTCACATCAACACTGTTTAAAAACTGGCAAAAGCTAGAAAGTGGCACTAAAAATGCATGGTACAATATAGATCTCATTTTACTCAAAGCAAAACCTGCATTTTCCCTAGAATGACTCACAAAAATAAGCTCAAGTCACTAACTGTAATCTATAAATGGAGTGATGTCTCCAACGTTAACTTCTTAGTGTCAGAAGTTCTGTCTATTCAAGGCATTGAGTATTTGCCTGTAGTTCAATGCAATTTACTGCAGGACAAATATACTCACGTTAAAGTGTGTGACTTAGCTATGAACTATGGGTTTGAGTTAAGAGATACTTGCTCTCTGGAGAAGATAAACTGAAGTTCAGATAGATACCAAACTCTCAGTTTTCTCATATCTGATTCATTTTGACTTTATGTAACTTCTGGCTTTTTTATGATGACTTGAAGTTTTCAGGTTTCTGTTTTCTTCCTCTCCCTAGTGTATATTCAGGTCATCAGTCGATTCTAGTTCCTCCTCTGGAACTGGAGAGCAATGTGTCTCTGTGGTTATCTGCTGTAAGTCAGTATAAAGTGCGTGTCACGTTTTGCTCTTACTCAGTGATGGAGATGTGCACCAAAGGGCTTGGAACACAGACTGATATACTCCGGGTGAGTGGAGCTAGTTTTTCAGTATGCTGACATAGAAAGATACATGTATTTATAAAATCACTTCATTTTGGCTTGCAAGAATATGAGCCCATAAGTGTTTCTCTTGAAAGCCTTTCGTTATGACTTGTTTTTTGGGAAATCTCAACATTTTCCATAAAAGTTCCATCTCTCACGTTTCTGGTGGGTGGAGAGAAAGCAGTCTCATGTTTTCAACTTTGCTCATTTGTGCCACCTCTGACCTGATGGATATTTCTGAGATTTTGGGCAAAATACGTAGCAAGTCTATCAACTTTTTCTTATCTTAGATGAAAGAAAAAAAAAATAATCCACAAGCAACAAAATAAAAACAAACAGACAAAACCCCCACAAAAACAAAGCCCCGCCAACCCCAAACACAAAAAAAACCTTTCCCCAAAACCAAACAAACAAAACCCACACAAAACGAAACAAAAACAACCAACCAAAAAAAAAAAAAAAAAAAGCCCCCCAAAACCTGTCTAGACCCATCTTCTTTCAGATCACTTGACACCAAATATATCAAGTTCTAAAATGCATATGATCTTTGTAACAGCAGCAATTATACACTCATTTATTTTTGAGAGAAATCACTTAATCTTAATTTCCTTTAAGAGGCACCTCTGTCACAATGGTAGGAGAGCTCCCATAACTGTAGTAACTAAGCTGTTCAGGACTTTTACTGGGAGAATGTCTGGCAGCTTGTTGCACACAAGAAAGCAGCTACTTTGTACCTATTTTCAGTATAGATCAAAACCTTTGTCCAGCTGTTCTCCTGGACCTCACTGGAGGGAATCCTGGCCCACAGCCAGTTGCTACGCGTTCACGTTCACCCTGATGGTATCTAATAATGAACACTTGAACGCTGCTTGCATCTGAAATTGCACAGTACTGGGAGCAAGCTGGTTTCTTGTGAGCCTAGCCCTGTTACAAAATTGCATGTGTTTTTTTCAGCCTAAAACAATGAGAGGCTGTGTTGCAGCTACACAATGCAAGTAGTTTGCATCTTGTACATCAAACCCTGCCACAAAACTTCTTGGCACAATTTTAGAGGGTAGTCCTAGATAGATGAAGGCAAACTGAGTGCAGCTCTTTCTGTATTATTTCACCTGTTCATGTCAGTAATCCTGGGGTTTTTAAAGTCTATCTGTTCTGCAAATTAAAATGGCTTATTTCTAGAACTGTTAACTTCAAACTTAAACTGTCGTTTTCTTCACCCAACCTCTCAGATGAAAGGAGTTAACCTGTCCTGCGTGCGAACATGCATGGTGGTTGCAGAGGAGAGACCAAGAATTATGTTAACACAGTCGTTCTCTAAGTTATTCAAAGACCTGGGCCTCTCTGCTCGTGCAGTGAGCACTACATTTGGATGCAGGGTTAACGTAGCAATTTGCTTACAGGTGGGATTAAAATGCTTATTCCTATACAGAATTTCTGTGAACCTCATAGGAAATCATGTTCAGCTCTGTGTAATTTTTTTTTCTAATGAACTAGAGTTCCATTGCTTGCTTACTTGCTTCATTAAGTTAAATAAGCCTTGAAGATATGGATTATAATAATTTCACCGTTCTCTACAAATTAACCAAATGATTTGCCTTGCTAATACAGAGGATCAGTATTAAGAAACATATTTCCTTCCTACCATGCAGGAGCAGTATTAAATACACAGCCTCCTGTTCATAAACATATTAAATATTTCAAGCAGTGGTATTTCAGCTTTTGTGTGATGCAGATTTTGTCTGTTTGAAAAGTAGCATATGTATATGTGGAATTAAATGGAAGACAGGGTTTCTCAAGTTAGAACCAGGAAAATCAACAAGATTGGCAGGTTTTAGTTTTTTTACTTTTAAAGATCTCAACTGAGTATTATCAACATGCAAATATGTTTGTCTCACCTCATGTGAGAGATGGACTTTTTTTTTTTTTTTTTTTTCAATTAAAGATATAAAATTGGAAGCTTTGAGGGGGAGAATACGCCCATAAAGTACACAGATCTGCTTTACAGACTGGAGACAGTGACATGCTGTGGTCCATACCTGCCTTTGATAGTGTAGTTTTCAGTTGACAGTAATCTTGTATGTGTGATTTAACCAGATTAAATATAACTTTTCTTAATGAAATGTTTCTTCTCTAGTTAGGAAAGGAAAAAAAAAAAAATGTATTCCACAACTTACCTGAATATCAGGTACAAGTACACTCTAGAATATGGCAAGTTTCAGGTGTGGCAGTATCTAGCTTTGTACGTAGGGAACTTCATGCACATACATTAAGTATGGCTGTAATTGTTAATTTTATTCCCAGTGTATTGGTATGAATTGCACTTGATAAAAAAGTATCATTCTATGAAGACTGCTGCTGTGCTTCTGCAAAACTTTTTTTTTTTTTTTTTTCCCTTCCTGCTGCCCAATAGATGAAGGAAATCCCTTTTTCTCTCAGAATATAATTTGATGGTCTAGATTTTCTACAAGACAGATGTTTTGGGCCATGAACTTCTTAAATATGTTGCCATTCAAAATTACTTCTTTAGCTTCTGTAGTTATTTTCACACATATTGAAGGAAATAAGTTTTTTAACAACCCCTTGTTAAATGTGGAAATAAGGAAATGCAGTCAGAGCAATTTTATCAATCAGTAGGTGGAAAAACAGGAAGGATATAAATGAAATTAAGATGCCTGTAAAATAAGATTTTAAATTAATTGAATAAAACATTTCATAAGCCAAGTGTAAAAGAAGAGCTTTCTGAATTGCCTGTCTTAAGACTTTTAAAAGCCAGATTGGGTTATTTGCTCTTCACATTGCACAAAGACTGCACAAATGGGGGGGAACAGTTTTTCTGCAGAATGTTAAATAGCAATATGGAAAGTTCTCCAAGAAAACTGTGAAGAGGGTAGGGCTGCTGGGCAGTTAAGCTTCTCCTTCATTTTATACCTTTTTCATCTCTGGTCTCCATTCTTGAGCTCTTATTTAGTGGTTTCATTTTTGGGGTTTTTTAACCCCTTTCCCTCATTCTTCCAAAGTGATACCTGTATTTGACTTTTTAAAAATAAATGAATTTTAATAAATATAGATGACTAGCCAAACTGAATGGATATTTAATACAAGTTAGCGTGCAAAATACATAAATAATGTCTTCCAAAGTTACTGGACTGGTTTACTGAGAAAGTGTTTCTGAAGCTGCAAGCAACCTCTAGATACTTACAGATGGAAGATTGATTGATGATAAGACAACAGGCATTATGTATCATCTGCCTTAAATCTCCCCGTGTTTATGAACTTGCGTGTTTCCCAGTGAACCACTTAAAAGCGCTAAGCTCTTAAGTATTCTGAAATAGACATTGTCTTTTCACTCTAAAACATACGAGTTTTGTTTTCTGTCTTACTGTCTGTATCTTACGTTTCCAGTGCCTCTTTGTTTGTACTTTCTTTTTTTCCCCTTTCTCTCTGTTTCACACACTTTGATGGCCTCTCTTACTTCTGTTTGTGGTCCCACTGTCAGCCAAACAGGCTGGGCAAGCTGGCTGAGCAGGTATAGTGATGCATGTATGCTTGCAATGACCTAAAGTTAATCTGGTTCAGCAGATCTTTATAACAAATGTATGCCATTTCAGAGTTTTCATTTGAAACAGCTCGAGGAAGACTTTTTCCTAAAGAAGTCTATTTTTACTCAAAAACAACCCTTGTAGGTGAAGTACAAAACCTCTTTCTCAAACAAGACAGAAAGGGTGTTATAGAAATGATTAAAATTACTGAATGGTACATTCCTAAAGACAGAAGATTGTACCATTAATCTGGTGTGGCTGTCAGTGTCACTGAGCCTCAGAGGTGTCACAAAAATACAAAGGAATGTCATTATAAAGATATTATTACTGTTCTCCAGCACTGCAATCTTGAGCTGATAACAAAGTGGCCTCATTTTAAATATTTCAAATATGAGAAACTGTGCTATGTGAGGGAGTAGTCACTGAATTTTTGGCTATTTCTTTAGCTTGAATATGCATTTAACTGTTTTTTCTAGTTGTCTTGAGATTAAATTCTGATGGGGGAAAAAAAAAAAAAAGTGCCTTGGTTCCCATGGTGGGAAGTGGTAAACTCTCACCAGAGCTGATCAGAAGGTTTATCCTCTGGCTGCAACAGAGCTCTGCCTAGGCTGTTACCGGCAAGAGCCTTGAAAAGATACATCTTGGTTAGAGCTATGTTTTAATTCAATGTTATTGTATGTTTGGGGTGGTTTTTTTCTTTTAAAAAGTACAACAGTTGAGCTCTGGGAGAGGGATTAGGCCTGCACAGGTTTATGCTTACACGCTTTGCACTTTCTATGTGGTTTTTAGCTAACTAAAATAAAATTTTGAGAACTTAAGTTTTAAATTTAAAAATTTTAAAAACTTGGAAGACTTACCTGAGTAAATACATATTTCATTTGTGCGTTCATTTACTGATTCCAAGCAACATTGAAACTTTATGGCAGTCACTCTAGAAAGGGGGGCTATATTACTATATTTCTGATAGATTAGGGCAATACTTTAGAATTGTCAGTGAAAAAGGGAGACCAGTCTGTAATTTACATGCTATGGGAATGAAAGCAGAATTTTCTGGGTTCTGTTGAACTTGTTTCTTCCCTCTTATCCTTAGGGAACAGCAGGACCAGATCCAACAACAGTTTATGTAGATATGAGAGCACTTCGACATGACAGGTACAGATTATGTTGAAGCATTAACTATTTAATGACTGTAGAAGAGAAGGTTCAGCCTTGTTGTATTGCATTGGTTTGTCATAATGTTCTTGGCATCTTCACCGAGGACAAGACCTGCCATGACTTGAGCAAGCACTGTGTGCTCAAGAAGAGCTAACCATATGCTGGGCTGAATCAAAAGCAGCATGACCAAGCAGGTCAAGGAAGGTGATTCTGTCCTTCCACTCCACCCTGGTGAGCACCTGCAGTGCTGTGTCTAGCTCTGGAGTCCTCAGTACGAGAAAGACATGGATCTATTGGAGTGAGTCCAGAGGAGGCCACAAAAATGATCATAACGACGGAAAAGCTATCCTCTGAAAAGAGCCTGATAGAGTTGGGGTTATTCAGGGTGGAGAAGGCTCCAGGGAGACATTATGGAAGCCTTTCAGTACTTAAATGGAGCTTATAAAAAAGATGGGACAAACTTTTTAGCAGGACCTGGTGCAACAAGACAAGGGGTGATGGATTTAAAGATGGTAGATTTAAACTAGATAGAAGGAAGACACTTCTTCACAATGAGAGTGGTGAAACACTGGCCCAAGTTGCCCAGAGAGGTGGTAGATGCCCCATCCCTGGAACTATTCAGAGTCAGGTTGGACAGGGCTCTGAGCAACCTGCTCTAGTTGAAGATGTCCTTGCTTACTGGAAGGAAGTTGCACTAGATGAGCTTTAAAGGTTCTGTCCAACCCAAACCACTCTGGGGTTCTATGATCACCATATGCAAGGAACCCCACCCTAGAGTGTGAGGGCTGTGTACTGTGTGTACATCACTTGTTCTGCTGTTCATTTCTAGACCCTCACCTTACTGTCTATTCATCAGTCCTGTATAATCTAGACTCGTTAGCTGTTACTTATGTAACAAAAGTTGAGTTTGCCAGCTGTCTGGTTAGACACACAATCACAAAAACAGTTAGGGTAGACAAGAGCTCTGGGCATCCCTCGTGCAACCTCTGTCTCAAAGAAGGGCTAGCTTCAAGGCTTCATCAGGTTACTGAGGGCCAGGAACAGTTCAGTACAGAAAATCTCCAAGAATCCTTCTCTCTGGGTGTTTGTGTTGAGACTGACACACCACTTTGGGGAAATTTCCTTACTGGTATTTCCCATCTTGCATATTACATTCTTGGCCTCTTCTCCTTATGGTGTGCAACTCTGAGAAATTTGGCTCCATCTTGTATATAATAATAATGCTTTAGATGGTGGGAAAAGTGCAGTTAGGGTTTCCCTTAGTGCTTGCTTGTTTGGTTGGTTGGTTGGTTTGTTGTGGGTTTTTTGTTTTGTTTCCCTTTGTTTTCTTTTCAGACAAAACCAGCTCAATTCCTTCAGCCTTCCCAGATCTAATAACAATGTATGCTAGGTCTGTACTACAGCATATTAAAACATACACATACACATGTGTACACCCATGTCATCTGGAAACTTTCCAAATATACATCATTCTATCAGACTCAATTCTGTAGTCACAATTTTGATATTAACTTGTCTCACAGTTAACTTAGTTAATACAAGTGCTGACAGCACCATGTTCAGACTGTTAAGTTTAGTAGGGTTCATGCATACACATATTTGTTTCTGTACTTTTAAGAAATATAATATCAAGACTCGGTGCATTTGAGGGTTTTTTTAATTAACAGTGTTAAATGAAGGCCTTATGTTAACTGGCATATTTTATGACTACTTATCTCTAATTTTTGTAAGCTTAAATTTTGGCTGTTAGCAGACAAGCTATTCACATTCGTTTGCATGATCCTGATTTGGCACTTGAACAGATAAATGTAAACTACAGTCATTTTCTCCTAAGTTAATATATCACTATGACTCTCGGGGTATATATTCCTGTTAAAAATAAGTTTGGCCATAGCCTCGAAGCTGCTGTTAGTCAGTTCTGGCCTAAGGGTGCAGGGATAGTGTAATATGAAATGATGTATAGGTGCATGTATAATTTGTGTATATATAAAACGTATAATAGTGTATAATTTCTTGTACACCTCTCCTGATGTGCTCAACTTGTGTTGCTTAGGCAAATGTGCTCTCTTCATAAATTATGCTACTGATCAGTTGTGTAGTATTGCTTAATTCTGCCTAGGCTGCTTGCTCTTCACTTTTTGTAATTCCTTCTGATGCTCTGCCGTGTGGCGAGCAGAGGTCCAGGAGAGTCCAACAAAGGTGAATTTAAAATGATAGTGAAATTGCAACCTTAGAGCTCTGTCGGAAAAGAAAGCTACTTATCTCTCCAGAGAGTTGAGTTTCTGATTCTTAAAAGAAACATGTTCTATGGGAATACTAATACCAAAGTTTTATATAACACTGGATATACTGAAGCATGTCTATTTAAGTTCATAAATCCTTGTACGAATGCATTTTCTTATTTTTTCAGGGTGCGCTTGGTAGAGAGAGGTTCTCCACACAGTCTGCCGCTTA
The DNA here is from genome assembly GCA_024605025.1 of Megaceryle maxima. Taxonomy (NCBI): domain Eukaryota; kingdom Metazoa; phylum Chordata; class Aves; order Coraciiformes; family Cerylidae; genus Megaceryle; species Megaceryle maxima. The sequence goes on along the minus strand of JANHGN010024954.1, from coordinate 1,158 downwards.
TGGAGTCTGGGAAGGTGAGAGACTGAAAGCGATCCTTCCTCCTCATGACGCTCAGCCTGGGTAGTGAGCTGCTTCAGCTGAATCTCCATACAGAATCTGTGCAACAAGCTTCATTAATCACAGTATATCTAGGAGAGGCACTAAAGAGAGCATGAAATAAACTAGTTAGAATGAAGCCAGGTGCATAAAGGGAAGCAATAGGATATATTGCTGCAGCTGAGAAAGTCAGAGGCTTTCATACAAAACGCATTTTTCAGGTGTAAAACAAACTTCAGCTCTGAAGCTGCAGAATAGCTGCTTAGAGTTTAAGTGGTTAAACAGCTTGGTGAGAAAAGATGGTTAATATCAATGGTGCAAAGAGGAGTAGAAGGGGAAGAATTGCACAGGCTGTTGACTTCTGGGTCTCTGCATTGTTAACTTTTGTTTTGATTAATCCAAGTTCTCTTCTATTTTAAATATTTGCTTCTTATTCAAGATTCTTCCAGGGGTAAAGGTCATCATAGCACACACAGAAACCAAGGGACCTCTGGGAGACTCACATTTAGGAGAGGTAAAGCTTTGATACTGTTGTACTTCATTTAGCAGCAGTGATTTAATATATAGACAAATCATGTTAGATAAATACTTGTCTCTTGGCCACAATTTCATTCATGTGATATGTGAATGAAGTCTACAGAGAGCTAGAATAATTTACATACTCTATATATGTCTGCATGGTTTCCTCCCTCTGCTGCCAAACTTGCATGCCAGTACCAGGTTATATGGCAGCTAGAAAAGATAGTGAATATATTATGTACTCCCATCAGTGGACAGTAATAGTGAGGTAATTTGCTGTTTGGTTTAATATTTATTTTATATACATCTGGATTTGTGTACTAAGATGCCTAGTTAACAGAGGATTGCAGGTTAACAGGTGTTCCAGTAAGCCAGATACCTAGTCCATTTTTCTCAGAATCACAGAGTCACTAAGGTTGGAAAAGACCCTTGGGATCATCAAGTCCAACCATCAGACCTACTCTACAGAGTTCTCCCCTACACCATATTCCCCAACACCACATCCAAATGACCCTTAAACACATCCAAGGATGGTGACTCAACCACCTCCCTGGGCAGCCTGTTCCAGTGTCTGACCACTCTTTCTGTGAAAATTTTTTTCCA
>JANHGN010024953.1:0-42933 GCA_024605025.1 Megaceryle maxima | reverse complement strand
GTGGAGTCCCTGTGACCCCTGGAGGGGTTTCAGAGCCGTGGAGCTGTGGTGCTGAGGGCCATGGGTCAGTGGTGCCCTGGCCATGCTGGGGGAAGGGTCGGACTTGATGATTTTAAAGGTCTTTTCCAACCAAAACGATTCTGTGATTCTGTAACCCTTTGAGGTGTGTGCACAACCTGTCTGGAGCATGCAAAACCATGAGGAAGGTGCTTAAGCCCCGGGGGAGCATGCCCAGCCCATGGAGGAAGGGCACAATTCATCAGGAGCACGTATGACCCATGGGGGTGGGTACATAACCCTTGGGGTGGGTGAATATCCTGTTGAGGTGCCTGCACACCGAGTCTGAAGGCATAAAGGGGATTCTTCCCATGGGTGAGGCAAGTAAAACCCCACCAAGTAACACCACGCTTCAAACTGGCACCCCCCAGTCCCCCTCTCCAGCAGCTCCCCTGAGACCCCCACGGCCGAGGGACAGCGAGCAGGGGTGGCAGCAAGGGCACAACGTTTGTCTCAGGTCAGAAAAACCCTTTGCATGAGTTACCACTCCAGGTCACTTGAAACACCAGAGATTCAAGGAGACCTGGGATGAGCAAAGGGGCTTTTTCACAGCGTAAACAGGAACACGCACCGTCTGCAGAGGTGTTAATTAATATCCAACCACCCCGCTCAGCAGTAAATTCATCTCCAGAAGGTGCGATTTGCCCGAAACATGTGCAAACATGGCTCTGAACCCCGTGCATGTCAGGCGAGTGCTCAAAAAAGCCTTGCAGGAGACGCGGGTGGTGGCATCCTTGCAAACGAGCTTGTAATGAGTCCGGGAAGACACGGAGCTGTCAAGCTGTTCACTGGCTCCCATCGAGGTTGTCTCGGGGGTCACACTCGAGACCTGATTAGTATGGTCAGTGCCACACCGCAGCAAGGCTTGGGGAGGGAGAAAATTACTTTTTGCAGCAGTGCAGAGCTCTTCAAGAAATAAAATAAAAAAAAAAAACCAACAAACTCCAGGAGCAGAAGAGGGAGGGAAAATCCTCAGAGTCTGTGTTCTGGCTCTGTATGGACATCTGGCAGCGGCGGGGGACGCAGGCAGCCGGCAGCAGCCAGCCTGTACACACAGCCGGGGGCTCACATGAGATGATGGTAATTGCAAAAAAGTGTTTTGCAGATTTTTGGAGGCAGGCGAGGGCCGGGCACGATTCCCTGGTGGAGAGCAGCGCTCCCACGCTCACCAGCCCTCAGCCCGGCAGGGACCCAAGGTTTGGCTTGGGGATGTACGACAGAGAGAGCTGGGGGTGTTGGGGAGCCCTTGGGTCTGGGGGAAGTGGCTGTGCCTTGGTTAATTAGTGTTTGGTGCTCAGTCTAATTAGCAAGAAGGAGAATAACTTAGAGCTGGGGCTGGCATTGCTCTCTGTAGCACCCACGCTGCACGTGTGTTGCTCTCCGTAGCACCCATGCGTGAGCGCTTCTCTTTGTAGCACCCATGAATGTGGCCTTTGCAGGTGAGGGGACATCCTCATGTCACCGTGACCCTCGTGGGTCACCCTCATCCCATCCACAAGCCATTCTCCCCATCCTTCATATATAACAGCTCTGGCTTTTTAAGCTCCCCAGCTCAGCGCATGGCGATTAGAAAGCATTTTGCTCCATCAAGGGGCTTATCAGGCCGGTCCCTTCCCGGCAAATGCCCCAGGGCTCCAAAACCCTCAGCCAGGGCAGGTGGATCCCGATGCATTACAGATGTTGGCAGCCCCGTCGAAGCTGCCAGATCGATGCTGACAAAGCGCAGTCCCCGCGGGAGCTTCCTCTGCCACTGCCCATTAGGAGCAATGAGACGTTACAGCCCCGGCCGGTGGCTCCGAGCGGGAAATGTTGCTGGTGACAGTGATAAAGTCACTGCTCACAGCAGTATCGTTGGCTCCAGGAGAGGGGGAAGACACAGTAGAGGAAGCAAGCGAAGGGCACCCGCCGTGCTGAGGCTGTTGCAAGCCCTTTCCACACCATATGATGCTTCTGGGAAAGCCCAGAGCCTTGGGAATTTGGGGGATGCTGTTTTGGGGATGCTCAGGAGGAGCCAAGCTGGAAACACTGGGATGCTGCTTTTTACCTCTCACTCCTGGAAAGCAGCTCCCTCCACATTTTCAAGACAACCCAGTTCACAGCAGGTTGTGCTTCTGATTGATAAATCTGCTCCCCTTTAAGGAAAAAATTCTCCGTTTTTAAGAGCTGCGGAGCAATTCTCCAAATTCAGAGCAAAGCCGCTGATGGAGAGATCTTGGGCCAGTAACTGCGAGAGGTCTGACTCGTGCCATTCATCTACTCACTGGCTGGGTCGCCTCTGCTCCTCGGAGATGATCATTTAAATGTCAGCATGGGGAAATCTTTTAATTCCTCACGCTCGGGCAGGGAGAGAAGGTCAAAATCATCAGCACAGTTTATTGAGCTCTCTGTTACCGCTGGGCGAGGGCATCGCTCTGGCTCCAGGGAGCCAGGACTGTGCCTCCCAAATTACACAACGATATTGAGTTGATTGTGCATGTGGTTTAGTGATGCTGGAGATGGGGGTACCGCTGTGGGTGCTGCCCTTTGGGGGATGGAGATGGGTCGCAGTGCTCATTCTGAGATCAGACCATCATGTTTTGGGCAAAGAAATCGACTCCTTTGTGGTTTGGGATGCCAAATTTGATGCCAGTGGCATTTTGAGTGGCTCTGAGCAGGGTAGGATGGAGGGGTCCAGCAAGCTCAGGGTGGGAGCAAGGATTTCAGCAAGCTGAGCAAGCAGATTTCAGCAAGCTTCAGCAAGCAGATGCTCACGCGAAAGGGGGAGGGAGGCAGGGGGAAAAAAAAGCCTCAGAAAGGGTCTTTCCAATGTGATGCGTTTCTCCCAGCAGTTGTGATGTGGGATGCAGCAAACCCTGGTGCTACCCCATGAGTGCACTGAGTATTGCAGTCACCCCATCCAGTCCCTTTAGGGTATTTTCCCTTTTACCACAGCAAGTGCTTGTTGCCTTTACTTGGAGAAAGGGTGTAAATTCAGCCCCGGGATGAGAGTGGTTGCAGAAATCTGGACCAGAGCCCAGCACGCATCACGCTCCTGTGGTGATGCTTCATCCCCAAGGGTGCTGTGGAGATCTCCTCTCCCTTTACAATCCTCTTTGTCCTCCAAAATCCCTCCCTGCCCTCCCCTTGGTCCCCCATCCATCACTCCCTGATACTTATCTAACTCACGGAGCATCCTGGCGTGAGGCTCCAGTGATATTAATGGTGCCAGTGGATTTTGGGGACAGCAAACCACCAGGTCAGTGGTGAGGTGAGAGCGGCGCAGGGGGAGAGGAAGGAGGGATCTGCCTCTGCGACAGCAGGAAGGTGCAGGAGGTTAATATTTCCTTGCACGGTGGCAATTGCCAGTTTTTTGTGAGGAATAAGATTTTTACTGGGGTTTATAAATAATGTAGTAGGCAACCGCAGTCTGCCTGAGCTCAGCTCTGGTACCTTTTCCTCTCCCTGCACCCCTTTTCCCGCTGCTCCTTGATGTGGGCACATAATTTGGTGCAATCCCCATCGGATGCTGCCAAATCAGTCCCTTCCAACCCAACTCATTCGATAATTCTTTTGATTATCCTCCTTTTCCTCCCCAGCAAGAAGCATTGGGCTTGGCCACTCCCGCAACCCCTGTGGGCTCACCAGCAACTTTATATGGAGCTCCTCTCCAGAAAAATTGACCCCAGGGCACAGATAAAAGGCTGAAAGTAGGTCAAATCTCTGGAGAGAGACTATTTTCTCTGTGCCTTTTCATAGGAGCCTCTTAACTGCCTCTAATCTCCTGAGGATGCAACCGGGCTATGGAATCTTCCCTTGCCGTGCGTCCCCAAGGGGATGCGAGGGGTCCCTGGGAGGGTGAACGGTGGTGTGAGCAATGCTTTGAGCTGCGATTTTCCTGGTCCCATCCTCAGATTGAATTTGGTGCTTTCCTGCTTTGCCCACATCTGTCCAGATGTGCCAGGGAGCTCCCGTGGCTGCAAACTCCTGGTGCGTGGCTCCACCGTTCACCATCCCCTTCCCCTGAGCATCCCTCTTTTCATCAACTGCTCCTCTGCATCCCCCCAGAATAATCCCTGGAAAACCCTTTGAGCTGCTACCCGAAGAGCTTCTCAAGCCAGGAGCAGCTCCAAGGTTTTCTCCTCAAACCCACCCCAGGGCGTAAAGAGAAGTCGGGGAAAAATTGGACATGTCCTTGAAAACTTCCCCTTGTTCCTGAGGCTGGAGATTTATAGTCCTGATAATTCTTCTCGCAGTTCTTTATCCCGCATCCGTGCCAACATGTATTTTCTTTGCAATAAAAGCCTCAGCCTCAGCGAATAAATCTGAAGAGATGGTTTTAGTGACAGCTTTTATTTTTTCTTTATTCCCTGCCTTTTTGCTATTAAAAAAAAAAGGAGGAAAAGATAAAATTGGGAGTAAAAGTTGAGTTTCATCCAAGCTGTGAGAGAAGTTTTGGGTGGAGAGTGTGGGGTCTTCTCCCAAGAGATGCTGGGTTTGGGGGGTTAAACCCCAAAATCTCTTTCTTCTGCACCTGGCTTGTTTTAAAAAATTACTATTCTTACCCTCTGCTGGATCGATCTGAGATGTTCTAGCCCCAAAACACCCATATCCCCTCTGCCCTGCTCTCCTCTGCCTTTTCCTCCTTTTGTACTGAACCTTGATTCTTGCAAGAGAAGGAGATAAATCTGAAAGCGCTGGGGGGCACAGGGAAGAAACAAGTCCTCCCCAGTCCTAAAAAAGATCCTTCTTCCACTTAAAAATTACAACCCCTGTGAGCGGCCGGAGATAGGCGTCAGTGACGCGATAACGGGACAGAAACGGGCGGGTTTTGCTTTTTATCTCAGCGGGCTCATTATAAAGAAATAATATTTATGAAAGTTTAATTCTAGTCTTGCAAATAATAGTGCAGATAATCGTGCAAATACCAATACTGCAAATGGAAATAGTCAACTTCAGATGTTAAAAGGAGAATGTTGAAAATAAATTGTTGAAAATAAAATGTCATCGATAAACTGGTGACAATAAAGGGTTGAAAATACAATATGGAAAATGAATAAAAATATCTTTAAAATTAAAAATGGGGTGCAGAGCTGCTCGTGCATTTGCAGAAGCAACCACGGGCATTTCAGATATGGGGTGGTGGTTTTTTCTTGCAGGTCACGGATGGTGGCACCATCAAGCAGAAGATCTTCACCTTTGATGCCATGTTCTCCACCAACTTCTCCCACATGGAGAATTATCGGAAGAGGGAGGATCTGGTCTACCAGTCCACCGTGCGGTAAGTCACCCCAATATCACCTCTGCTGGATGCTTTTTAATCATAAATTCACAGGCTGGTTTGGGTTGGAAGGGACCTTCAAGACCATCTCTTTCCAATCCCCCTGCCATGGGCAGGGTCATCTCCCACTAGAGCAGGTTGCTCAGAGCCCCATCCAACCTGGTCTTGAACACATCCAGTGATGGAGCATCCCCAGCTTCCCTGGGCAGCCTGTGCCAGGGTCTCACCACCCTCTGAGTGAAGAACTTCTTAATTTCTAATCTAAATCTCCCCTCTGCCAATTTGAATCCATCATCTCTCATCCTGTCACTACAAGCCCTTGGGAAAAAGTCACTTAATACCTATTTTTAGGAATTTTTTCCCCCATTTTGGAACAGTGGAGGGTGTTACGGCCACACTCACCACGTCCTCTGTGGCTGTTGGTGGCGATTCATTGCATTGCAAAGAAATTATCAGCCATTAACGCGCTGTCATCAAATAGTCAAGGTCTGTCCCTGGGGTCCTGCTTGTCCTTAGGGAAAAGGTGACAGTGGTGGAGATTTCTGGGGGTGAAAATGAGCAGAGAAAAATAAGGCTTGGGGAAAAAAAAATAAAGAGGAAAAAAATTATATATATATTAAAACAAAAAAAACCAGGCAGTGTGGAAGCTTGTCTTTGCTTTTCTTCCAAGTGTGAAATCACTTGCCAGAGTGTCACTTTTATTACTAATTACACACTTGCTTTATTGCCAGTGTTATAAAAACAAAACTGGAGCCTGAAAACAAAACAAACAAACAAAAAATCAAGAGGGGAGGCTTAATTCAAAGCAAAGAGACTGGGGTGAATTATTTATTTTTCACTATTTTTTTGTTGTTGTTGTTTCCTTTTTTAAATTAGAATTTGCTAAGCAGATTTCAAAGCTCATTCTTCTTGCTGTGGGGTAATAAAAATTTTGTGTGCAGCAGGGGAAATGCAGTTGTCACCTCCAGGTGATGTGATGCTTTGCACCAGCAAATGTCCTTGTATGGGTTGGAAAGGGCTCATCCCAGCTCGTCTCACCAGATGATTGTGTGTGTGCAATGGTGAAATTCTTTCAAATTCTTTGGAAAATGAATTTTTGTGGGTGGTGTGTTTTGGGTTTTTTTTCATTTTGTTTTTTTCTGCTTCACTCAGATGTATTTTTTTATGATAAGCAAGAGCAAGTGTGTTAGATGCTGCATAGGAATCAATGTGAGTATAGAGTGAAGAGGCAGGAAAGCAGAGAAGAGATGATTGGGAGATGCTCAGAGGATGCTTACGGGTTGCTCAGGGGAATGCCCAGGACTTGCTCAAAAGAGGCTCAGGAGATGTTCGGGATGCTCAGGAGGGTCAGTGGTTGCTCAGGGGATGCTTAGGCTTAAGATGCCAAAGACTTCTTAGACTCAAGATGTTCAGGGGATGCTCAGGAAGATGCTTAGGAGGGTCAGGAGGTGTTCAGGCTGCTCAGAGGTTGCTCAGGATGCTAAAGGGTTGCTCAGGAGGATATATGCAGGGTTTGCTCGAGGGAGGCTCAGGAGAATGCTCTGAGGATGCGCAGGAGGGTCAGGAGATGTTCAGGATGCTCAGAGGTTGCTCAGGATGCTCAAGGTTTGCTCAGGAGGATACACAGGATTTGCTCAAGGGAGTCTCAGGAAAAGCTTGGGATGCTCAGGAAGATGCTCATGAGGCTCAGGGGATGCTCAGAGGATGCTCAGGTGTTGTTGAGGTGATGCTGAGGAGGTGCTTGGGATGCTCAGGAGGATCAGGAGATGCTCGGGGAGATGCACAGGAGTCGTTCAGGGGGTGCTCAGAAGGGTCAGGGGTTTCTCAGGGGATGCTCAGGTGATATTTAGGAAGTCCAGCAGATCCTCAGGATGCTCAGGGGGATGCTCAGGGCATACTTAAGAGTAATGATTAGAGGCTGCTCAGGAGATGCTATGGGGTTGCTCAGAGGATGCTCAGGAGGATCAGGAGACATTCAGGAGTTGCTCAGGGGCTCTTCCATTCCTCAAGTTCTGTTTCCCCATGTAGCACCGGCTCCACTCAGCTGCTCCCTCGCTTGTTGTACAAATTTCTGACACGACTAATTATTGTTTGGAGGATGTGTTGGCAACTTCACAAACGGATTACGCGTTCCCTAACTCAACAGCCTTGTTTTCCTGCCACGAACCCAGCAGTTTCACTCAGCACTGGATTTGGCCATTGCTCTCCTCTCACAGGGAGCACCAGGAAAATTGGGGAATTAAACCAGAATAAAACATCCCCTGCGTGCAGAGTGAGAGATCACAAGCATCCCTTGGGCAAGGGACAAGGACATGCCATGTTCACCCGGCTATGGCACATTGCACCGTCCCGGCGAGGCAAAGCAGCTGCCGGGGTTTTTTTGGCTCAAAACTCTCCGTTTTTCTCCCTTTTCACCACATGTTGTAGAACTAATAGAATTTGTGAGCAGAAAATTTCACCGCCCTAGGACCAGGCACTTAAAAGCATTGGTAATCGTCGGCACGGCGCCGGCAAATCGTCCGTGGAGCTGGGGATGTTCGTGGTAAAAGTCTTTTCACACGGTTGCCTTTTTTCAGAGGAAAACAGCAACCTGCCTGGGGAGAAAGGAGATATTTCTGGGAGGGTATGAAAAGAGCTTTGTTTTCTGAATCGTTGGCTTGCTGCTTTTTTGAGGGGAGGGTCCTGCCTCATTTTGAGCTCCGATGAAGAAGATGAGCAATATCGGGAAGGGTTTGGTGACTGGCCAGTCACTTCCCAGGCCGTTTCCACTCAGATTTTCTCCCTCCTTTCATTTTACCCTTCTGTATTTTCATCTTTTTTTAATTTTTTTTTTTGTGTTTTGAGTCTTTGTCACAGCCACGGTCACGTCAGTGCTGTCCCACGGAGCGTTATCCCGGGCGGCGCGGCTCTTATCTGCGCAGCGCAGAGGGCTGCCAGGGCTGCCTCTTTTCATACCAGCTTTGAACGCCGCCCGCTCAGATGTGAAGAGCAAAGCTGAGAGATATCCAACCCTGGATTTCTCCTTTTTTTTTTTCCCCTCCTCTGATTAACAACCCACCCTCGTCGAGTAAGACACTGCTTTATGAATATCTATAATTTTTTTTTTCTCCCTTATTTTCATCTTGCTTAGAGGACACAAAGGACATGATGAGCAGCGTTTTGGTTTTGTGGGGTTGGGGGTCCCCTCTCTCTGCTCCCTACCAATCACAGAAACATCAAACCGACCCAATTAGGATCATTTTACACCTAAATCCGGATGCAAACCCAAAGGCCTTGTGCTTTGTGTTGAGGGGATGGAGAGGGTACCCAGGTCGGTGGGGACCAAAACTTCTCCTGCGTGTCACTCACAAAGGGTGTGGGTGGTTTCCCACCTCGTGTGTGGATAGTTAGAGTCTGGAACAGATGGTGGGGCCTCAGTTGAAAGCATCATGGCCTTCAAAAGGAGCTGCCAAGAGACTGTTCACTTTGATGGGGCTTGTTTGTGCTGATGGAAGGAAGAGAGACAGGGGCATCCAGAAAGGATACGGCAAACCAGTGCTGGGTTTCCCTCCCTGACTGGGGAAGCCCTGTGAGGTGCACGCCTGGATTTGTTTGGAAGACTGGGAGTGGTTAAGATGGGGGTGGTTTGCTGGGTGCTCCGTGTGGGAATTGCTCCCATCCTTATTGCTGTGGTGGGCTGCTGCTGGGCAACGAGGTGGGATGATGCTGCCAACTGGCAAGGTGGGATGCTGCTGACTGGTGTGGTGGGATCATGCCGGCCAGCGAGGTGGGACAATGCTGGTGGGCAAGGCAGGATGATGCTGCCAGCCAATGAGATGGGATGCGGCTGGGTGGTGAGGTGGGATGCTGCCAGTGGGCAAGGTGGGATGATGCCGACCAGTGAGGTGGGATGATGCCAACCAGTGAGGTGGGATGATGCCAGACAGCAAGGTGGGATGATGCTACTGGCTTGCAAGGTGGGATGATGCTGCTGGCCAGTGAGGTGGGATGCTGCCAGCCAGCAAGGTGTGATGCAGCTGATCAGCAAAGTAGCTTCTGCGCATCCAGCACAAGCATTTCTACTTCCAGCAGCACTGATCCTTTTGCCCATATCTTCCTCTCCTGGTTTTTTTCGTATCTATATAAAGAATCTAGGTAACGTATCGATCGAAGCGTGCTCTGGATTTGCTTGGAGCTCAGGCTTTTGATGCTTTTTATCCACCACGCTCTGCTACAGCCCTTGCATCGCCCACACGGTCCGTAACATCCCGTGCTGGAACATCGGCGTTTCGCAGGCGTTTAATGTCCACGCTTCGCGGGTTTTTGCTCTCGGCGGTGCCTTTCCCTCCCGTGCGCTTCTCCTTTCGATAATGCAATTACTTACCCTCCCGAGGAGCTGTCAGTGCCGGTAAACTCCAGCTGCTAAACCTCATTACACAGCTCCCTCCTGCAGCCTTTGCAGTTATTAATAGTTTATTGATCCCCGTCGCTGGCGATAAGCAACCCCATCCGATGCCTTGATATCCAGATGCCGACCGCTGCGTCCCCCTGGGAAAATGGGGTCAGGGAGGAGGGGGGAGCGAGTGGTGAGCCCTGTCTCTCCTCCCCAGCCTCCCCGAGGTTCGCATTTCAGACAACGGTCCCTACGAGTGTCACGTGGGGATTTACGACCGAGCCACGCGGGAGAAAGTGGTCCTGGCCTCCGGGAACATATTCCTCAATGTGATGGGTGAGTGCAGCCCCCGGCTGGGTGGGGACAGAAGGGATTTAGCTCATTTTCCAGTCTCCAGGGATGGAGACAGGGATGAGGATGGGAATGAAGATGGGGATGGGGTTGGGGATGGGGATGGAGATAGGAATGGGGAGATGGATGGGGTCAGGGATAGGAATGAGGATGAAGATGAAGATGTGGATACGGATAGTAATGGGGATGAGGATAGGGATGGGGATTAGGAGAGGGATTAGGATGGGGTTGTTCAACCTGGAGAAGAGAAGGCTCGAGGGAGATTTTATTGTGGCCTTCCAGTATCTGAAGGGGGCTACAAGAAAACTGGGGAGGGACTTTCTACAAGGACCTGTAGCAATAGGATGAGGCTTCAAATTGGAAGAGGGGAAATTTAGATTAGAAATTGGGAAGAAGTTCTTCACTCGGAGGGTGGTGAGACCCTGGCACAGGTTACCCGGGAAAGCTGTGGATGCTCCAAACCTGGATGTGTCCAAGGCCAGGTTGGATGGGGTTTTGAGCAACCTGGTCTAGTGGGAGATGTCCCTGCCCATGGGGCTGGAATGAGATGATCTTGAAGGTCCCTTCCAACCCAAACCAGTCTGTGATTCCGTGAGGATGGGGACAGGGATGGAGATGAGGATGGGGATGGGGTTGAAGATGGCACTGGGAACAGGGATTGGGATGAGGATGGGGATGGACAGGTGGGTGTCAAGGACACCCTGTTAACACCCCAGCTCTGCTCCCCGGCAGCTCCTCCAACATCCATCTCGGTGCTCGCTGCCGACACGCCGGCGCCCTTCAGCCGCTACCAGGCACAGAACTTCACGCTGGTGTGTGTGGTCTCCGGTGGCAAGCCTGCCCCACTGGTGAGGGGGTTTATCTTTCATATATATATCCATAGCAAACATAAAAATAGAACTATAAATGTATGATCTCTGTGTGCTGCTTTTGGAGACAGAATAAGAGCTGCTGCTCCCCAAATCTTGCCCTACAGCATCTTCCCATGGGGACCTTGGCAAGGAGCTTCATCCAAAGCTACCCGAGGGTACGGGATGCTGGGGATGTCCAGGGTGGTGACTGTCCCCATGGGGCTTACTGTCCCTTTTCTCCCCATGCAGGTGTACTTCAAGAGGGATGGGGAGCCCATCGAGGCCACCCCACTGCCGGAGCCGCCGGCCGGCGCCGGAAGCTGGGAACCCCGTAACCTCCTTCACCGCGACCTGGATGACACCAAGGTGCCAAAATCACTGGCGGCCGAAGGGGAGATGGGAGGCAGGAGACCCCCGGCCACGGCTGATCCCCCGCGGGGGCTGGCGGCCGAGCGGGATCCCGTCACCGAAACCATTCCTGAAACGGTGGTGAGCCGAGAATTCCCGCGCTGGGTGCACGTGGCAGAGCCCATCTACTATTTCCGCCACACGCACGCGCCCGTCAGCGATGGGACGGTGGAGGCGCGGGCCACCCTCACCTGGACCCTCAACCCCCAAATTGACAACGAGGCGCTTTTCAGCTGCGAGGTGAAGCACCCGGCACTCTCCATGCCCATGCAGTCTGAGGTGACACTCGGTAAGCGCAGCCAAAGGATTTGGGGGGACAAAGGGGGGGGAGTTTCTTGGCTATTTTTGAGACTTTTTGCCCATTTTGGGGCATTTTTTGGCACATTCTTTGTGCTTTTTTTTTTTTGGAAATTCCTTTGCAATTTGATGACTTTTCTTTTGGCACTTGCTTGGCAAATTCCTTTGCAATTTTTGACAATATTTATTATTTGCCAGGTTTTGTCTCTTTTTTTGGTCAATTTTTTTGCCTTTTTTTTTTTTCCCTTTTTGTGTGTGTGTGTGTGTGTTTTTTTGCTTTCTTTTTCTTTTCTTTCTTCATTCTTGCACTTTTGCTTTTCTTCCTGGGATTTTCTGGCACCCACGGGCCAAAACAAGGTGCCACATAGGGCTGCACAGCAATACAAGGAGGTGGCATCTGCGGTCCCCAAAAGTAGAGGTGATGACAGTAGGTTTTAGGGAGGGGTCCATCAAGCAAGAGAAGGGGTTTGCTGAATGCTGTAGGGGAGGCAGAGCATGGGGGTGTCTGTGTGGGGCAGGAGAACAAGGGCAAGTTTGGGGGTGCTTATGGGGTCTATAGGGTGCAGACCCCCTTGTGCATAGGGGAGTAAGGAAAGAGGGTGTGGGGCTGATGCCCCCAAAGTCCTCATAGCCACATGAAGGGGAGTAGCCCTGCAAAGGGGGCTACAGGGCCACTTCCCCATCTGTGGGAGATGCTCTGGGGTGGGGTTTGCCAAGTTGACAGAGGGTTGGGGTAGGGAGGGAGCTGTAAACTCAGGTAATGAGGGTTTGAGGGTGATGTAGGGGCTGGGAGGGGGGGAACTGATGTTCCCTGGGGTATCAGAACAAGGCAGTCATGTCAGTGACAGGGGTAATGTGGGCACAGCCCTAGATTTTGGGGGAGGCCTGTGGTGGGAGAAGCCCCCTCTCTGAGAAGGGATGGGTGTTTGCACATGTGGGGGCAGACCTGGTATTTGGTGGGTCTGTGCTTTGGCTGCCTGCAGGGCAGGTGGGGAAGTTGGTAGCCCCTCAATGTTACCCCCTATGGTGAGACCCTAGCTGTGATAGGGTGGTGGGATTGTAGCCAAGGCTTCCCTGTTGGCTCCCAGCATGCCCAGGAGCCTAGAAGTGCAGAATCTCCCTAAGTGACCATGGGCCCCTCACTTTTGCTCCACACAGTCTCCCACCCTGACTGGTCAACTTGCCCCCAGGTAAGGCTGCAGGTCCCCCAGCTTCTCCTGGTTCCCCATCAGAAGAGGCTGATCTCTCCACTGGAGTTGCCTCAGCTTGAGGGCACCCTCCTGTGCAGGCTGCTCCAGCCTTCCTTCCCTTATGCTGGGTGGAGAAGACTGGGCTTGGTCCTGGCCAAGTAGGGCACTTGGCTCACTGAGTCAGCAATGATGCACCATCTCCTGGAGAGCTTCGCCTTGTTGGCTTCCCACCCGTCTTTGGCACGGGCTTCAGTGTACACAAGCCTCTCAATGCTGCTGCTCTCTCTATTTTCCTTCAGCTCATCAACCACCTCAATTAGTGGGAGGTTGGCGGCAACAAGGAGGTCAACGGGAGGCTGGCAGTCAACAAGAAGGGCAGCAGCTCTCTTGCTAATAGATGGCCCTCCATTATCTGTTCCTCCTCACTGAGCATTAAAGATCTCTCCCAGCATATAAGCAGCCAAAAAATAACTTCAGTCCCCATTTTCACACCTTTTGCAGCTTAGACATCCACTCTCTGAGGCTTCCCATGAGGCCAAGACCTTGATGACTTCCTACTTCTTTCCCAGTAGCTCCAATACCTGTAACAGCGTAGCTCACCCCACACTGTCCCCCCAGATCCACAGCCCTTCTCACCCCCTAAGATGCCTCCAGCCTGTGCACCTCAGTGAGTGCTCCACCATCCACACGCAAGCTTTTGGCACCATCACAGCAAATCCCCCATGAAGCCCCTCTCTCTACATAAATAGTATATATACACTATTTATATAAAAGCCACATTGAAACCATGACAAACCACTTGCTTCAGTACCAAATGATATTTAGGTACAACCCACAGCATGGTGTAGTCACCTACAGCCCATCACCCCTGCTCCAGCACCAGAGAGCTGGATCCTGCATGGATATTGCTGTCCAGGTGCTCAGCCATGGTCCCTGGCATGTGTCCATACAGAGCATCTGGGGTGTGGATGCTCTTTCCAAGGGCTAATGTCCGTCACCACAGGCTGATGTGCTTTCTGGTGGCTGTTTGGCCCTTTGTGTCATGCCTGGTTGATGTTCAGGCTCAGCCTGTCCCATCCACAGTGGCACTTGAGTCTACAAAGGATGAAACGCTCACTTTTGGCAAAGCACAACCTCCCTCCTGCCTGCAAAGACTCTTTCTGTGCCAAGACCTGCTCCTGGGGCTGGCCCATCCCAACCATGCCCAGGAGGGCCATCCACGCAACCCCAACCTAGCTGGAAGCAGAGAGCAGACCTGGTGTGGTGTCACCTCACCATGATTAGCTGCATCACTGCGTCTTCCTGCAATGAAGTGGGCCAGGGCACCCCAAGTCTGTCATGGGAAAAGGGGCCCCTCATATTTACAGGACTGAGCGCAGCATTTTGTGCCAGCCGAGGCTTGGTGGCTGCCTCCCATGCTAACAGCACTTGTGCATGACTTGCTAAGGCCACCTTGTCCTGGGGATGCTCTTCTGAGGTGCCCAACTCCATGGCTTCAAACCAACGTGACCCTTCTTGGCCCTTGTTTCTGAGCAGAGAGAGGCTTGATTAAGAAGTCTGTCCTTCACCACCAATGCATCCCATCACAGTCATCACTCAATCTCACAGTCATCTGCCTGCGGGGCCCTTGCCTACCTGTCTATCAGTCACTTGGACATTCGTCAGCCTGTCCATCAATCACCCAGCTATCAGCCCCGCCCCAGGCTGGCACACGCTGTGCCACCCTATCACCATAATCGTTCATCAAACCATCATTAACCCCGGCCAAGGGCACACACTGGCACCGGGAGCCCCTTGCTCGGCTGACATCCCCTCTCATTCCCTTCCCTTGCAGTTGCTCCCAAGGGCCCGAAGATCACGATGACCCCGACGAGAGCCCGCGTCGGAGACACCGTGCGGATCTTGGTGCAGGGCTTCCAGGTCAGCATCCCCATCCATCCCCATTGCCATGGGGGCGATGCCATGCCTTGCTTCCGTGCCAGTGCTTTATGGGGTTGGCTTGGTGGCCTTGAGTTGCATCGTGGTCCCTCCATTGGTGCACCCCAGGTATTTCAGCTGTACCCCGTCCTTGCTCCAGGCAGGAGACAGGGGTTTGCTCTCCCCCTGTGCTCTTCTCACAGCCCCCCCCATCTCCCCACAGAACGAAGTCTTCCCCGAGCCCCTCTTTACCTGGACACGGGTGGGGAGCCGGCTCCTCGACGGCAGCACCGAGCATGACGGCAAGGAGCTGGTGCTGGAGCGGGTGCCGGCCGAGCTCAATGGCTCCATGTACCGCTGCACTGCCCAGAACCCCCTGGGCTCCACCGACACCCACACCCGGCTCATCGTTTTTGGTACGGCAGCATCACAGGGGTCACCCCTCATCCCCAAATCCTCACTCATCTCACCCCTCTGCCCCACTTAAAACTGTCTGTCTGCTATTTCTTTCCCATTAGAAAACCCAAATATTCCCAGAGGAACAGAGGACTCCAATGGTGAGTGGTGGTGGTGTTTCTGCCTGAAGCCCCCCCAGGGAGGGAAGGACCATGCAGACTCCATCTCTCCTTGCGTCATCCCAAGCCCCTGAGCATCTCTCTTTGCATTATCCCAAGACATTGAGCATCTTTCCTTGCATCACCCCAAACCCTTGGCCATCTCTCCTTGCATCACCCCAAGCCCTTCCCCTTGGCAGCAAGGATGTCTTTCAACCAAAATGGGTCCCACAGATGCTTTCTGCAGCATCCATGACCTGCTTTCCCTCCACCCCCAACGCCATAGCAGATTTAGGAGGGGGATGCCCCCCAAGAAACAGGTGGTGACCTCATCCTGCTTTGAAACCAATTGAGATGTGACTCCCTAAACTCCCCATCCCTTTTCTCCTCCTGCCTAGGTTCACTCGCTGGCCACCGCGGCTTCAGACTAGTTTTGGCGCTTACCCTAACAGTGATCCTGGAGCTAACGTGAAGCTTCGCCTGCCTCTTCCTCCTCCTCTACTTCCTCCGTATGGCTCCACCTGGCATTTACACCTCTGTCAATCGGTTCTCTCGCTCTCTATTTTTTTTTTTTTTCTATACTATTTACAGTCTCGGTCTCTTTCTGTCTGTGTCTTGGCTTCCTCAGACAATTTAATTAAAAGGAAAAAGAAAAATCTCCCCTGGTAGAATGTTGTGCTTAATGTTTTGCCTTGTGCTGGGGTACCCAGCACCATCTTGGGGACCCAGAGGCTTTGCAAGGTCTTGGCAGGGGCAGGGGAGGGCTGTCTATGATGCAAGGACCAGATTTCCCCTGGAAAACAAACCTATTTATGCCATTCCCACTGCACCGAGCTGCTCCAGGTCTCAGCTCCCCTAAGTAAGGATCGCACGTGTCCCTGGCATGAGGGAAGTTGGGGACAAGCCCTATTCAGCTCACACGCATGTGGGTGGGGGTGCTAGGAGCCCAAAAACTGTGGATCATCGGCCTTATCCGGACCTCCATTGGGGCCAGTCATCTTTGCTGGCAGATGGGTGCTGTGCACAACACTTGTCCTGGGCTGGATGGTCAATCTCTAGTGACAGGCAGCTCCCAACCCAAAATGTCAGCACTCACACATGAGTGGGCAGCACGTGTCCTGTCAGGCAGTGCCAGCGTGGAGGCACCAGTTGAGTTTGGTCTGTGCCACCCTCCCCATCCCTCTTGGCTAACTGTCACCATGGAAACAGATAATGGTCCAGAGCGACCAAATCCCGGCCTGTCCTACAGTACCCTGTGCCGCTGGGCGCATCCCGGTACGACATTAATCCTACTGCAGGTGCCTCTTTGCAAAAAAACATAGTTTTGCCTCAATCCTGCCCGGTGCTGGGGGATGCTGGGGGTTTGCCCAGCTGGTTTCTTTCCCTGTGGTATCCTGAGAGCATCCAGCCGTGGGCCAGGATGCTTGGGGAGTGGACACAGGGGGAGAGGACCACAAGGATGGGGTGCTCCCCTGCCTTCTCCTCCGGGAACTCTTAATCCTAGAGGATTAGCCAGCAGCCGTGTGGCGCTTCATCTTTCCAAAGCCCCGTAACGAGCGCTAAGCATTATTATTACTATTATGATTAATTATTATTAAGCAGATTCAGTCCCTACCACGCTCTGTTGCCAACCTCGCTGCGAGCGCTTTCCCAGCCTCAAAGGAGCCGAACAAGCGCGCGGCGACTCACGCGTTTCTTCGCATACACAAAAGCACATGGGTTTATAATTTGGGCTGGAAGCAACGTGAGGACAGATTGGGGCTGGCTGGGATGTAGGAGGATCAGCAGCTCCACTCTCAACCTGAAGCAACCAAGCATCCAGATCCCTTCAGACCAGCTGCCTGAATTCAACTGCTTCCACTTCTCCAACCCGTTGCACCTCCCTGGGTGAAAAAGGAACCTTCTTTTTTTAAAGCGAGCTTTCTTTTTTTAGGGGAACATTTATTTTTTAATGAAATTTGCATGACTCGGTTTACCCCCACGGTACAGAGCAGGCAGGAGAACCCTGCACTATGCTGCGGATGCTTCTTGCCCTTCTCGCTGGATTGGAGATGCTCCGGGGGCCTCATCCCGATGTGATTAAACAACCATTAGGCCTTCTCGCTTCGAAAAATGAGGATTTACAGACGCCCAAACCTCCATTTAAATGCAAATGTGGCAGTTTTCGCCCGGAACCATGGAAATGAGGAGCATTACAGCAGCAGTGCCACCATCATCCGGCTCTGCTTGATGCCATCTTGAGAGCAACGTGACCTCCCCATCCAGCGGCTGGGAGAGGACCGGTGGGCTCAGTGCTCCCACATCCCAAATCCACCCCTGCATGTGCTTCAGGATGCTTGGCTCTTTCCCCAGGGATGCTGTCATGGCGATGAATCAGGCTAGGACCTTCTCGGCACCAGCATGGCCACAGTGATGAGTGAGGGGACACGGAAGCCTCTCCTTCTTTTGGGCAGAGATGCTGCCTGCTTTCCCAAAGTCTCCCCAAGGTGAGGGATACAAGGAGATGCCATCCCATCAAAGCAGTGATCCAAAGAAACCCATCCATGCTGTGCTGGACCCTGCCTTCCCCTCCCTCCTGCTCTTGCCCTTCACCCACCACCTATCAGCCCTGCCTCCCCATCCCCATCCACCTTCCTACAGGTAATTACAAAGGACATCAATTAAATCCCTGGCTCCCCCTTCTACTACACACCCCGTTGTTCGAGGACCTGGCAGTGAATAATGCAAGAGGCTGGAGGGGGAAAGAACTGCTCAGGTTGTTTCATTATTGATGAGAGATGACAGATCCACGGCTGACAACCTGCCTAAGAGATATGATTAGCTTGTAAAAAATTAATCGCGCTTCTTAGGGATGACGCGAGCTGAAAACCCCAAGGAACAGCGTTATCGATGTTCCCTAATTTCAGGGGACTTTGAAAAGGTTTTAGCAAAATTTGGAAGAGGCAATTACATTCAATTAGAGTCACAAGTGCCGAGACGTCACTGCTGCTCCGAGACGCCACGGCTGCATCCCCTGCACTGCCGCACGTCCTCCTCACCGCGAGGCATAGATAAATATACATGTATACGTTGGACCTGCATCTTTGCCTCCTTCCCGACATCAGCCCCTGCAGCTCAAGCTCAGCAGTTGGATTCTGGTCCTTCCCTCCCCCCTACTCTGCTGCCTGCTGCTGAAAATGCCCTCACCTCCCCCTGTGCTCTGTGTTTGACCCTCACAAGGTCCATAAAACCCCACCGAGGAGGAGGAGAACTCATCCTGGCACACGCCCTGGCACACACATTTCTCAAGGATGCAGCATATTCAATCACCCAGCCCTTTGGGATACTAGGATGGCAGGGCTCAAAACAAGGGATGCTCCAGCTTGATGGAGCTGGGAATGCTGTCGAGAGCAATGGTGGGGTTTGCTCGGTGCCTCCCTCACCTCATTACTGGGCACAGTTCCTGCCACAGCCGGGCTCACAGGGCTGCTGAGCACACACATAATTCATATTTCCCAGCTCACTGATGCAAGGATCTTCGCAGATCTACCAGAAGATTACAAACCGTGGCAACGAGAGGTGAAGAAACCCAGGTGGGGCATGGCCACCCATGGTGGCCAGCCCCTTTGCCAGTTAGCTGAGCCTTCAACACGTGCCCAGCCTCAATGCACATCCCTGTGACCCCCAGCTCCAGCCTCAGCTTCAGGATCCTCTGGATTTGCAGGCAAGAGGGTTACCCCTTTCCCCAAGGTTCTGGCCAAACCAAGTACCCCAGTGACAGGCTTGGGGTCCCAATGCCAAATAGGATGGAGGAGAGTGGCTGTGTGGGTTTTGGCTGGTGCTGCTTTGGCCCCTTGGCAAGCTCAAG
Source organism: Megaceryle maxima (assembly GCA_024605025.1). Taxonomy (NCBI): domain Eukaryota; kingdom Metazoa; phylum Chordata; class Aves; order Coraciiformes; family Cerylidae; genus Megaceryle; species Megaceryle maxima. Next base: position 23,832 of record JANHGN010024953.1, on the reverse strand, counting down.
GTGCATCCAAGGGATGCATTACACTAGCACTTGCCCTGCTCCAAAGTCCAGCACTTGATCAAAATTTCCTCATTCCCCCAACCTCTTCACTGTGACACTCCCCTGTGCTGCACCTGTACAAGGTGACAACTTCCCACACATCCCCCTAAAAGCTGCTTGGTGGGCTGTCCCTGTTCACAGCAGGGATGTACACAGTGGTTCCTGCTGCCAAGCCAGCATGGGGACGTCTCCCCTCTGCTTCCTCTCCATCCTCTTCCTATGTGTGTATATATACATATAAATATTATGCTATTTACCACGTAGTCCTCCACCTAATGAGTATCCCTGGCAAGCCTAGTGGCAGATGTACAACCACACCCATCCCCTTTGGCACCACCACGGTCACTGGGTGAAATTCAGCAGTTCTGCCTTGGCAGGGGGGGCATCTCTGCACTTGTAGAGATGGTGGTGATGGTGGAGAACGTGTCCCCTCGAGATGCCTGAGTTCATACAGCAGCTGGTGAAGATCACGAGAGGTGGTTTGGGAGGTTGTGGACATAGGGTGTGAGCTCACAAGCACCCACCACCCATTAAAGACCTGGGGCAAGATATCCTCCTACCACTCCTAGCTATGACCCATGCAATCAGGACCCAGCACACCCACATCTCATACAGGGAGTCGTTTTAGCATTGCCTGGGTTCATTTCTCTGGCAAATCCCACAAGAGCAAGACCAAGCTAGCGGGGAGCGTGTCCCCGCATACAAACAGGAGCAGCCACCCACCCCCACCCACATTTTTGGCTTTTTCTTTGTAGGGCCTCGTTTCTTTATGCATCTCTCAGCGTGTGACACATTCCCCTGGGGGAAAAGGAAATTAATTTCATCCCTTTGAATTCAGCTGGCTGAGCAGCGGTTGCGGAGGGATGTCATTCCCCAGGCCCCCTCCTCTCCCTAACACACACCCCCCCCCCCATGCCATGGTCTAGGCGTGGGGACCTGGCTGCCTAGGGGACGATGGGGACAACAATCCCCCTAAATCTTTGAAATTCAAATCAGGACCAGACACATCACCAACAGCTTTCCAGGGGGAGAAAGAAACAAGTGTAACACTGTCTGCTATCCTCCGTGCCTCAGTTTCCCCACAGTGACTCCAATCACCTGCAAACACCCCAGATGCAGCAGCACAGTGCTTTGAATCAATGACTCACATCTCTCCCGTCCCTTCCCACCTCAAATTTCATCCTGGTCCCAATGCTTTTGTGTCCTGTCCTTAGTTTATCCTCCTCTCCGTGCACATGGGTGCAGGTCTGTAACCGCGGTGCCCACCGGCTGCAGTTTAACTCCTGTAAAGGCTTATTGGTGTCAGTTTATTGCCCCCCCTTCCCAAAGCCCTCAGCTCCTTTTCCACCAGTTCTTAATGTCCCTGCCACTTGCAAGCTGGCCTCAAAGAGACCCCAGAAGCTTTCAGGCTATTTCCCGTCACCCTTCGTTAGCTAGCGTGCTGCAAACGAAAGCTACCGAATTAGTCACCCACTCTGCCGCGGAGCAGCTGCTCGGCGTCAGACCAAAGGTCTACCCGGCACCGGGCTGCATCTCCCTCCCTTCCCCGTGTCTGCACCCAGGGATGAGGGACCTCTCCCAGGCAAAACAACTTATTTTCCCCTTCCATGGCATGATCCCTTTTAAACAGCGAAAGAAACGAGGAGGTTGCACCATCGGGCTGCTCGCAGGAGATACTTTTCCTGCTTTTGTTCTTCTGTTGCCTTTTCTCTGAGCGTCTCTATTTACCAGGCTAATAAAACCGGCTCTGTGCTGCCAGCTCTGGGCTGCACCTTTCCCCAGAGCCCAGCCCAGCCCAAACATGCAAAGCTTGGCCGGAAACCTCCTGCCAGCTTTGCCAGCTCAAAGTCACCTTGCCCCAAACCTTCAGCTCCACACTCCGGGTTCACTCGGCAATTATTAATCGGCTTCTCTGCATTCCCGGCATGGAAAAATGACCCAGTGGGTAACCCTGTTCTGGCAGTCCGACATGCAGCTGGCCGGCAAGCTGGTCCTCTCCGCCGCCGCTCTGCTCCTCCTGACTTTGGCATACAGGTTTTATAAGTCCCGCTCGCTTGCTGGGGCCAAAATCCCACCGGCTGATGTGGGAGGAGAGGAAAGGGAAAATGCTGCCTGGAATGGGGATGGGGATGGGGATGGGGTGGTGCGTTTGCGACGGAGGAGGGTGTTTGGTGGGGAGGTGAGGAGGGGTGATGGGGGTGGAGAAGCAAGTGGTCAAGTGAGAGTTGCTGGGACATTGTGCGTGCCTCCCTGGGGGGATCAAAGGCTGCCAAGGGGTGAGGAGGAGGAGGAAAAAGAGGAGATGGTTTCTGAAATGGGGTTGAGTTGTGGGAGAGCAGGGATGGCCAGGAGGGGAAGTGAGCTGGGAAGTGAGATGGAAAGTAAGCTGGGAAGTGAGATGGAAAGTAAGTTGGGAAGTGAGCCAGGAATCGATCTGGAAAGTGATCTGGGAAGTGAGCCAGGAAACAAGCCAGGAAGTGAACCAGGGAGCAAGTCAGGAAGCAAGCCAGGAATCAAGGGGGAAAGTGAGTTAGGAAGCGAGCCAGGAAGTGAGCTGGCAAGTGAACGAGGAAGCAAGCCGGGAAGTGAGCTAGGAAGTGAGCTGGAAAGTAAGCTAGCAAGCATGACAGGAAGCAAGCCAGGAAATAAGCCAGGAAGTGAGCCAGGAAACGAGTCAAGCTATTATGACTGTGGGGACACAGCTGAAACAAGGAGCAACCATGGGGAGAAAGGCACGCTTGCCCCCAGCACCGGGCTTTCCCCCAGGATCACGAATGCCCAGATGGCACGTGAGGGACAGGCCCAAAGCACACAGCAGGATTTGGTCATCAGAGACATGAGCCTGGAGGCTGAGGGGCACAAGGGGACAATCCAGACCCTCAGCGTCACTTCAGATCTGGGGCTCACGATGACAGCGAGCAACACAGGGTCGGACTCCTCCTACTCTTTCTCCTCAGTCACGAAGATCCAGGTGGAAGAGAACTACATCGCTGATGGGGCTGGGCAACCGGTCCCTGGCCTCAAAGGCAAAGTCTACGACTACTACGTCCAATCCATCTCCCAGTCAGTGTCAAAGAAAAGGCCTCTTTCCTACATCCCTCTGGGAACATCCCAGCATCACAGCTTGGAGTGGGTCAAAGAAGAGCTGCAGAGCTTTGCAACTCAGGAGCCAGATCCAGCTTCAGCAACGTGGGGCTCCACCACCTCCTCCATAGTTCCACCACCTCCAGAATGTTCAGAGATCTCTCCTGAGCCACCATCTCCTGGCCGCAAGGATAGCATCCTTCACATCGCTGACAGCCCCCACCTTCAGCTGCCCATGCAGGGTTTTGAGGTCACAGTGCCAGTCAGTACACCTCCTGAAAGCCCCCACACAGGGCTGGTGGCCAGTGCTGCCATCTTCCAAATGCCACTATCCACCCACCTGGACCTGGGGAACTGCTACGAAGTCCTCTGCACAGCCAAGGAACAGAAGCTCAGCCACCTCCAGGAGGCTGCCTACAAGGTGATGAGCGACAACTACCTGCAGGTGCTGAGGACACCCTCCATCTATGGCCGCCTCAATGCCAGTGAGCGGGAGCTCATCCTGCAGCAGAGGATGAAGGGGAAGATGTACATGGTCGTGGCAGACATCAACGTGCAGGAGACTGGTCTCCACACCAGCCGTCTCTGCTACTACGATGATGGAGGGGACTGCTGGCATCATCTCTGCCACCTGCCACCAGAGGTGGTCTCCCGGGGATGTGCCATGTGCAGCATGTTCAACTACCTCTTTGTGGTAGCTGGCTGCAAGGGCACAGGCCAGACACAGAGACCGTCCAACCGTGTCTTCTGCTATGACCCCTTGACCAACATCTGGAGGGAGATCTGTCCCCTGAACCAATCACGGCCACACTGCAAGCTCGTGACCTTGGATGGCCACCTCTATGCCATCGGCGGCGAGTGTCTCTACACGGTGGAGCGCTACGACCCCCGGCAGGACCGCTGGACCTTCACTGCACCCTTGCCCCACGACACCTTTGCCGTGGCCCACACAGCCACAGTGTGCGATGGGGAGATCTACGTGACGGGGGGCACCTTGCGCTATGTGCTGCTGCGTTACGCCGCCCGCTCGGACAGCTGGAGGGTCAGCTTGACCAGCGGCAGCAAGAACAGGACGGCCGAGATGGTGAGCGCCAACGGCTTCATCTACCGCTTTGACCTCCACCGCAGCACAGGCATTTGTGTCTACCGCTGCAGTGCCAAGGCCAAGCTATGGTATGAGTGTGCCACCTACACCATGCCCGACCCACCTGGCTTCCAGTGCGCTGTGGTAGGCACCCAGGTCCACTGTGTCAGCCGGCACTTTCACATACGCTTCTTGGCCGACCACATCTCACCACGCTTTGGGACCAAGGAGCTGCAGCCCTTCCCATCACCCCGTGGCAGACTCCTCCCAGCAGTCCTGGTGCTGCCGGAGGGAGGAATGGTGCAAACGCAGGTTTGAAGAATCCGTGCTGGGGTCTTATGCAATATGTTGGTGGCTCAGATATGACATGATGATGAAAGCTGGTAGAAGAAGCCACCATCGCACACTGGACCATGTAACATGGGACCAACACTACCAGGGCAATGTTACCCATACCTGCCATCAAGCAGGCATCCCCATAAGCAAGGAAGGGGACAAACTGCCCTTGGATACCACTAGTAAACCCAGCCTGGAGGACACAAGGAAGAGCAAAGCAGGAACTGGGTGGACTTGTTTGCTTGGGTGTATTTAAATATAGTCATGGTGGCTGGGATGCAAATAAACCACGTCTTGCTGGAGGCTCCCACCTGTGCACTGCCCAATAAGCAGCTGCTTTACACATGGGGTGTTTAGTATTGAGCTGGACACAGGATGGGGATTTTAGGGTGAAGGAACCCAGCAAGGAGGTTTGATCACCCAAAGGTCAGCCCCGTCAGCATGAAGCCAACATCAGGCCTTTAAGTAAAAAGGGGTCCTGTCAGAAACATGGGGCCACACTTCTCAGCAGGGCCTGCTGGGACAGGACGAGGGGTGATGACTTTGAAATAAAACCCAGAGATTTAGATATAAAGAAGCTTTTTTATGATGAGGATGGTGAGACCCTGACCCAGGCTGCCCAGAGAGGTGGTCGATGCCCCATCCCTGGCACCATCCCAGGGGAGGTTGGCTGGGGCTCTGAGCACCCTGCTCTGGTTGCAGATGTCCCTAGTCCCTGCAGGGGGGTTGGACCAGATGACCTTGGAAGGTCCCTCCCCACCCAAACCAGCCTGTGATTCTATGAGCCTTGACCCTTCAGACTTGATCACACACATCACTCCAGGGTTGGAGGCTGGGGGCAGAGGGTACAGTGCTCCTACCAGTGCCTTGTTATCTGTTTCCTTATCCTCAGCACAGAATAATATATATATTTATATGCACGCGATGTAAATAGGCACTATAGATTTATAGACAGCTGGTCTTAAATGAAATTAAAGGGAACATTTGGCAAAATTAACCACGGGCTACTGTTGCACGTCATTTCACGCCGTGGCCAAGCCTAATGGGAACAAAGAGGCCGATGCATGTTTTACATCACTAATTACTGCACAAACAATGTCTCTGAGGAGACAACCAAAAGCAAAGCAGGACCCTGGATGTGAGCAGCCGGTCTTTCATCCCCTTCTACCCGGGTTTCGCCGACCTCACTCCGCTGCCTCCATGTGCTGCCAAAAGCTTACTTTGGGTAATTGCGTTTTCTTCCCCTCTAGTCGTTAGAGAAATGCCTTGTCATCTGTCATCTGTCAGCCCCAGACGGTCAAAAACAGCTCCCAGATGGACAAAACCCTCTTGTACTTGCCTCCTTGGTGGCAGCAGGTCATGAGCTCAAAGTCATGGATGTACTTAGGTGCTTAGAGAGCAAAGATGGTGCTGGAACAGTCCATGGTATTGCCATTTACACCTTGCTGCTCATGGTGGTTTAGGAGAGCTTAGGTTAATGTTCTCTCAAAGTGCTCCCAAAAGTATTTATTACTTCTCTCGGTCACTGCCTGGAGGCTTTGCATTTCTGTCTTCAAGGACTTCCTACAAAGGTCAGTGGCATCCACACATGTTAGGAGACCTCAGGAGGCTGCGGTGATTAACCCTACCTCTGAGGTTTGCTCGTTAGCTGTAGCATGTTGCTTCACCAGGGTAGGTAATGCAGCTTCTCCCTGTGTTAAAAGCTGCCACCGTCCAGCCCCTTTCACTCACCCTGGGAAGACCTCTTCCTACTCCAGGAGGACCACTCCACTGATGATGTGTTGGGACTGCAGCCTCCTGCAACCCACCATCCTTCTATGCTGGGCTGCTTGGACTGGTAAATCTTGAGTCAAAAAGCCTCCTAATTATTATCATTATTAAACTCCTTGTTATTAAGCTACCCCTATAGTCGGTGCTTAGATCAGCAAGCTCAATAAGATGGGCTCACTCATGCTGCAACATATTTCTACTTCTCCCCCATCAAAACCCAGGTACCGGCTGCTCCACCAGAGCACCCCAGTTCCTTTGCAACCTGCAAAAGCCTCTTGTCCCACTCAGTATCCCAGTTCCAGGCCCTTTGACATCCCTGCCACAACAGGCTGGGTGCCGTGGAGCAGAGGACGTGGTGGCTGGGTTGGAGCTGGGCAGCTGGACCCTTTCCAGGTGTCAGCTCTTTGTTTTTTTCAGCCTCAGAAAAGCTTTCCTGGGATCCTGCCCTTCTCACGGTGCTTTTTTGCTTCCGCTTAATATTTCACCTTCCTTTTAACTCCTTGCTGCCAGGCTGTGACCTCAAAACCCAGCAGCATTTCCTCGCTTCCCCCACGTGATGGTGAGTGATGAATAACAACGACCGCGGACGGGCAGCTCTCCCCCTGCTCCTGCACTCTCCAATATTAACACCATTCTCCTGGGGAGGCATTCTGGAGATTAAAAGTGCTGGGGACATCCCGTGCTGAAGCACTGCATGTTCTGCAGGGAAGGACAACCAAGTTTGGAGCAAAAATCCTGCAGCAGCGTTGCACTTGAAGGTGAAATGACTTTTGGCTGTGGTTAAGGGAAAGCAAAAGGGAAAGGACAAGGCAATATTCAGAGCTGGATGATCCTTTTTTTTTTTTCACTCCCAAATACTAGCAGAGGGGAGAAGCCTTTGCAGGGCTGGCAGGCATGGTGACAATATCACCAGTCAACTCCTGTCACCACCACCAGATCCCTGTTGTTGATTTCCAGTGGTGGCAGACACCCACGTCTGTGTCTCTGCTGATGAGCAGCAGCTTCAGACCATGGACTTGCAGCTCTAGGGATAACCATAAGACCATTGAGCAGTCTCAGTGCAGCTTATGACATTGGGACATTATTTATTTTTGCTGGTCAGGTTGGCAAAGATGCCACAAATCACAGGGAAAAGGGTTGGGAGGCATCTGGTTCATCTTAAGAAAACTTTACAGTATGCCCCATGGAGATACAAACCACCCCGAGCAAGTTCAAGTAGTGATAAAAACTCAGAGGTTACAATAAACCCAGCTGGGCTGGGAGGATTACCTGGAGGGTTCTGCTTTTGGGAGACTCTTCCCTTGCTGCAAGACAGAACCTTCCGTGGGTCAGGGACCACCAAGACTGGGTGCTGAAAGAGAAAACACAACCACCAATGAGCACACGAGGGCTGGGAAAACCAATTTCCACCATCCACAAGCAATTCTTCCATCCCTATGATTCCTTCAAGGGTGCAGTCAATGCTGTTCTCCAGCAGAATTCCTTCATTACCAGTGCCTAGACTCAGCACTGCCCTCTGAGCCCCCCCCTGACTGGTTTCATAGAATCTCAGGGTTAGAAGGGACCTCTGGAGATGCTCTGGTGCCACCCCCCTGCTCCATCCAGCAGGGGCACCCAGAGCAGGGGGTCCAGGGTCGCAGTGTCCAGGTGGGTTGGGAATCTCTCCAGAGGAGACTCCACAACCTCTCTGGGCAGCCTGGCACAGGCTCCCACGCCCTCACACCAAAGAACTTGCTCCTCCTGCTCAGCTGGAACCTCCTGGGGTTTCCAGTTTGTGCCTGTTGTGCCCTGTCCAGTCACTGGGCACCACTGCTAAGAGTCTGTCCCCATCCTCTTGACCTCCACCCTTTAGATATTTATGGTTTAGCTCCCAAAAGAAGGGGGGCAACTGCTAAACCACGCTGCTTTACAACCCTGTATAACCTTTGCACTAAATCTGTCATTTTCTTCTAATCAGGCAGACCCATTATCTGCCCCCGCCATGTTTATTTAGGCAATTACATAGTTTAATGTACATTGATTCAGATTCTTAATTTTTACATTTTTGATTATGTTAAAATCCAGGGAGTGACGCATTTCTTATTTGCTAGGCACTCTTTTTTTTTTCCTCCTTTGCAACGTGCCAGGCTGCATGCGAATGGAAATTGGAAGTCAATTAAAGAAGTGCAAAAGCAGCATTTTAAAATCTTTTTTTTTATTAGTTAAACCCGGCTACCGTCGGTGTGGCAGCTACAGCAGGGTGAGAATAAAAAAGCCAAAAAGCAAAGAAAAAAAAAAAAAAGAAAAAGTGAGCTTATCCAGACATGTTTTGCATTTAAAACCAACACGATACATGAAAGAAATATTAAGCGTAGTGAACTGACAAATTAAGTATCTTGTTCCTGACAAGCGGGAGCAAACTCGTGTCGGTGGTTGAGGAGCCAGGTGGGAATTTAAAGCCAGGAGAAGGGAAAGATCCATCACAGCATCTCCAGGTGCCAGTGAGGGAGATGGTGCCTCTCAGCCCCTGGCCATAGTTTCTCCTAGACCCTCTGGAGAGTTGTCTACAGCAACATTGATGCTGCTACAGGTTGCGTTGCCATCCAGAGAGCTTCCATGGGATGTTCAAAGCTAAGGAGAGATGTTCTGCCCTCTCCCACTCATTTCTTCATCCTCTCCTGCACCTAACCCAACCTGGCCACAGCCACCAGCGACCCCTTGGTAGAGCACATCCTTCAGGCACCAACATCCAGCCTTTCTCCACTCTGTTTTGCAACCAGAAGCAACCCGTTTGTGTAGACAGGGAGCTGCACCCAAGCTCTAGCACCTCATTTACAAGCAGACACTAATGAACTGGGGCTCAACACGACCCCAATGCTTGCAAGACCCAGACCTGCTTCCCCAATGCCAAAGGGACGTTTCTTGGCATCATCCAAGCGTGAGGCACCGCTCCGGGAACGTCAGCCAGCTCCTTGCAAGCACAGAGAGGTCAGTGCTAATGAAAGATGCTATCGCAGAGCCGGCGTCCGGCCAGACAAATGTAATTAGCGGCATTTGCAGAAGACAAACGTTGGCGAGGACCGAGGGGGATGGGAGCACATCCCCTTGTGATCATTTGGGGGAAAAAAAAAAACCAACATGGCCATTTGGAGGCCTTCCAAGCTAGAATAACAGCCTCGCCGATAACTATTTAATTAAAACCCACCCGGCGTTCGAAGGGAGAAGGGCTGCGAGTGAATAAGCGCGGTGATAAAATATGCATCGACTCTGGCATAAGTTCTCCCTCCCCAGCACAAGTCTTTGCTTAAACAGTTGATGGGTTTTGATTCACAAGCTTCAGTGAGGAGGGAACATTTGCCAGGCACTATTTCAATCCCGCTGGGAGTTTTTTCCGGGGGTTATAGCCACGCTGTAGTTTAGGATGTGTCAGCGCTGGCATCATAAACACAGTTCAGAAATGCTATAAAAAGAGGGAAAAAAACCCCAAAACCACACTCCTGGCTGGAGTTTAACATCCTACGAGCTCGGGCCAAAGGCAACTTATTTCTCCGTTAGTGAAATAAAATCAATAATGCTCATTTTTATTTACAGAAGAGCCAAAGGGGGGAGAAGGGAAAACTCCTAGAGCTGCAGAAGGGAGATAGAGGTGTTTATGGTTTTCAGCTGTTTTTCAGCTGAAACCACAGGACACTGGGCAGTGATTTCAAGGCAAAAAACAGCACTTGGGCTCTTCTCAGCTGCCTTCCATGGACCTTATTGAAAATATTGCCAGGTCCCTTAGAGGTGCCAACCTTGGGGTGAAACCCTTCACCTCAAGGCAACGTGAAGAGATGCCACTATCTAGCTAAATAAAACCAGATTTATTATTATAACAGCTATTTTGGTTCATCACTCTCCTACAACAGGCCCTGGGCATGAAGAAGGGGGTAACTGTGTGGTCTGGGGGCAAAAACCTCCATTAGTAGATGCCTCCCATGGATCACTGCATGTGCATCACCCAAACCCTGTCCATGAGAGCATCCCTCACACCCTGAGAGCTCCTTACACAGGATGCCTTTGTTCACAGATGGAACAAAGCACCCCACCAAGCCCTGTCAAGGATGGTGGAAAGGAGGACACTGGTCATCCTGGAGCCAACCCCAAGGAGACAGTGGGCACCACAGCAGTATGGGATGCCTGATTTCTCTGATTGCCCAATGAAATGCCCCATCTCAAGCCAAGGTGAAGCCTATCCCTTAGGTCCTTCTAGTTCAGGATCTGAGAGTCCTCCCAGCTTGTTGTTTCATTAAATCTCTGCTTAATTTATAGTGCCTCTAACCAAAGCACAGGATCACATTGGAAGCATCCTTTCCAGACTAAGAGGAGGTGGAGCAGACCATGACACATGCATAGGCGGCCAGGAAGACCATCCAGCCTCATCTGCTATCACCCATCAGAGCCAAGCATGAGGGCCATCCAACCTGTGAGCAGTCCAGGACAGATGGGATCAGTGAAGCTTGTCAGCCATGAAAAGACAGGGTGGCCAAGAGAAGCCCAAGCAATGGGCCATCTCACTCCAAAACAGCTCAGAAAAGGCAGCTTGGTTAATGCTGTGAAGATGCTGCAGTCCCTGGGTAATGTTTTGGAGATGCTGTGGTCCCTGGTTAATGCTGCAGTCCCTAGTTAATGTGGCAGGGGTGCTGTGGTCCCTGGTTAATACTGTGGGGATGCTACAGTCCCTGGTTAATGTTTTGGGGATGCTGCAGTCCCTTGTTAATATTTTTAGGATGCTGCTGTCGTGATTTAACCTCTGCCAGCAGCTAAACACCATGCAGCTGCTTACCCACTGCTTCCTCCACACACACACACACACACACCCCTCCTGTGTGATGTGAAGGAGAATCAGGAGGAAGAAAAAAGGTGAGACCCCAGAGGTCAATTTAATAAAATAACACAAAGAAGAGAAGAAAACAACAGCACTTATGATTGTACTGATGAAACAACAGACAAAGCCAGTAACAGAAGGCTCTACCTATGCCCAAGATGCCAAATTTCCCTGCTCTGGCCACACCAAAGCTACACAATGAAGCAAGATGAAAATAGGCACCCCCATTCTGGGCTACGCCTCCCCTTATGTAGGAGCATGCTCAATATGTTCTCGACTTTCCCATTGGCTGGCTTGCTTGTTTATCCCAACTGTGGTCCCCTCCAACTGCTTGGGCCAGTAGCTGCTGGTGATAATTAACCTGAACCCAGGATAGCTGTGGTCCTTGGTTAATGTTTTGGGGAGACTGAGATCCTTGGTTAATGTTTCAGGGATGCTGCAGTCCCTGGTTAATGCTGCAGCCCCTAGTTAATGTTTCAGGGACACTGCAGACTATAGTTAATGTGGCAGGGGTGCCATGGTCCCTTCCCCACCTCCCTTTGCTTGCATTGAGGCTTTCCAGGGCTGTGCCCAGCACAAGCTTCATCAAAAAGCAGCTCAGATGCAAGACCAGAGAGGTCTCAAGGACTCACCTGCCTGCAGTGAGCTGCATCCTCCACCTCCATGGCTAGTCCAGATCCATCAACCCCACCAGACAGCCCATGGGAGTCATCCTGAGCAGATTCCTGATGCAGCTGCCATCACCACAAGTGCCGGGTTTAGTTCAGCTTAGTTTCAGTGAGGGATTTTAAAGGCATCGTTGCTGGTTAAGAGGCACCAGCAGCAAGCAAACCTCCCTCTAAGCCACCCCGGCAGCCCCTATATACAGCTCACAGCACAAATACGGTGCAAGAAAATTTGCTGGCAAGCTATACGAGATCAGTGTGATGCTTGGTTAAGAAAAGCTCCCAGCTCCATGCTTCCAGCTGCTGCTCAGACCCAGCTCATAGCCCAGGGATCACACCTCACACTAAAAACCCCTTAGCCCCATCGCCTCCAACTCCTCCAGCCTCCCCTGGGCATTCCGCATCCCCAGCATGGGCCTTTTCATGCCACCTTCCCATACCTGCCGTTGAAGCCTTCAGCTCCAGGCACAGGAGGATTTTTCACCCCCCTCCATCCCACTCCCCTGCCTTATCTGTGGGCAAGAGGCGAGACAGCAGCCTTGGCATCAGCTGGTAATGCAGCCGAGCTCGGAGGCGTTCAGACTGGCCACGGCTGATAAAGGGCTTAGGGCCACTGCCAAGAGCCAGTGAGGCTCCGGGAAGGGTCCTGGGAGGGGGAACACTGGTTCCATCCCATGGCAAACCCAAAGCTGCAGCAGTTTAGCCAGCTCATGGGTTTTCCTTTCCAAATGCATTACACTTAGGGAGCTCTTCTCCTCTTCCTCTCCCGTGGGGGAGGAAGAAGATGCTGGAGGATGTGGTGGTGGCATTGCATTTATTGCAAGACCTATCGATACCCAACAGCTGCTAAGAAAGCAGCTGGAAACCAAAACATAAAGAGAAAAAATAATGTAATTACGAATCAATAGAGATGCCTTCCACATCAGGAAGGAGCCAAGCAATAGGATGCTGCGGGGAATTAACATCCCAGTGCAGCTTGAGAGCTCAAAGCTGAGGGACACAGAGGCAGGAGCATTTTGGTTTGGCTGCATTTCAGGGGCGAAGGGGTTAATTTGCAGCAGCGATGGCTTTTCATCGATAAACAGGGCAGTAATTATGTTGCATTTCTCTGATGGCTGTGGATCTTTAGAAAAATCAACACAATAGCAGTTCACTGAATCCCGGTGACACGCAAATTCGATCCATCATTTTGCTCACGGCTGAGGCTTCCCAACTCTGTTGCTGGTTTTTGGATGTTTTGGTTTTGTTTGGGTTTTTTTTTTTTCCTGTTGTTGTTTAAACCTTTGGGAAGAAGGTTTACATCAGTTTCATGCCACTACCAGTGCCTTGGTTTCAGTGGGAGGTATCCAGGTTTACACCTCCTTCTCTAAGAGCAGGATTAAATGCCAGCAAAGGGGCTTTTTACAGCATGTGGTAGAGAAACAATCAAAATATTCACAGGAAGAATTAAAGACTTCAGGCTGGAAACAGGTTTGCACTCTGTTCAGTGACAATAGATCCTCTTTTCTTTTTTTCCCTCCCAAAAAAAAAGAAGGAACTTTACCAAAATATCATTTCCATCACAAAGCAGCACCCAAAGGGCACTGCTACCACTGCAAACAGGCCTAAGACAAACAAATACATCTTACCACAGGTCAAATTCTGCATCAAACCAGGTGAAAAACAACACCAGAAAAGAACCCTCTCTTTTTCTTCTTTTCAATTCCCAGCCAACAAATCAACATGAAATTCAAGAAGCCAGCAAGGTTCAAGGGAAACCCTCCTGATATTTCCCATTGGTGGAATTTGCAGGGAATTAATCACATGCCATTTGAGGCTGAAACTTTCTGCGGGCCCCACTATGTGCCATTGATTCACATCTACAAAGCCCTTGGCTCGGCCTTTCAACATGTGGAACATCCTGAAGGATTTATTATACATGGATCATCCCACCAGCAAGGATGGAGGATGCTTCAGGTGACCAGCATCAGCACAACCACCGCCATCCTTGCTCTTGTGGTACCCTGTCCCCCCTTGCACTGTCTCACATGGATGAGGATGCGAGAAGCCAGCATCCCCATCAGTGATCACGCTCACCCCGCACCCCAAACCCATGAACTGGCACCTCCTCCTTCAAAATAATTACACAGATTCCTGCAAGTAACAGTTAAATCTAAGAGAGTTTGACTCCACGCTGCTGTAGGTTGTAATATTTTTTCATGGGCTCCGAAATCCAGGCTTGCCTGGCTTGGGAAGGACATATTTACATGCTCTGTCTCAGGAAAATGGTTCCCTACAGATTCAAGCACCAGCCCCTGGGAAGCATCCCACCTGGTGCCCCCAGTTTTGGTACCCAGAGCCAGGAGGATGCAGCATCTCTAGGGTACCCGGCCGCCCACCCCATTTATTTTTCCTCACTACCCTCCTCACCCATGCACTACCCTCTACCCCCCCCGCCCTACCAGGACCTTGCCCCTAGGAGGATCTAGGCAGTTGGATGCTCCCCACATCAGCTCTAACCCCCTCAGTTTGCACCCCCAGAGCCCCCCAAGCTTGGAGGTCCCAGCCTGACATCCAGCTGAGGTGAGGATACGGCCACGCCGGCACCAGATGTGCTACGAGGAGATCTCCCGGGTTGCTACGCAGCTGCTCTCCCCCCTTTTCTTTGCAACCGAATAAGCAGAGATGAAGCCATAACAGCCATTTGCACAAAGAAAAGCATCTGCACCAAGCCAAGCATCCAAAAATTTTTTATTTCTGCATGATAGGCCTATTTGGAAAGCTTTTTATTTGTAATTAAAATGCAGCCATTACAAGTATTTTGTTTCAAGCTAATTGTTTTCTTCTTTCCCTCCCTTCCTCTCCCCTCCCTTCCTTGTTTGGGATGATAGACGAGGGCTGAAATAGCAGGTCGAGATGGCTGGGAAAAGCACCCATAATAAAACCAGCTCTTAATAAAAGAGAATCATGTGTCAGTGATGCATGGCTGTACTTTCTGACTTTCTCCTTGGGTTTTGGTTTTTTTCCCCCTTTCCCTAGCCTGTAAACACGAACTCGTTAGGGCAGGGTGGTTAATTAGCAGAGGCCTGTCTGCCTTGATGTTTCCATCAGCAAGGCGAGGGCACCGGGCTGTTTAAGCTGGTCTATCATCACCCAATACCTTAATCCACATCAGGCAAGAAACGCAGCTCTTCGAAGCGCTGGCTTTACAGATAATAAACAGGAGCAATGTGCTAACAGCTGCTTAACAGCCCAGCTCCCCACGAGCCAAGGTGTTTATAGCCATCCCGAGTCCTTCGAGCCACCAGCGTGAGGGCTCCCTATGGAGCAGGGGAAGTTTTCCACTTTCCCCACATTTTTCCCAGAGCATCCAGCTCAGAAAAAGGGTCATTGAGCTAAAAAAAAAAAAAAAAAAAGGCACATTGCAGCATCCAGCTGCTTGCAAGGGTTATTTGGATGGGTGAAAAATGGCAGCAGACGGGCAATTCCCTGCCAGGACAGGCAGGGAGAAGCCTGCAGCCAGCAGCCGCTTCCATAAACATGGATTTTAGGCCAAGATTTGGGATAAACATATGCAGGGAGAGAAGATAGGGGATGATTCGGGGTGAGCCAGACGGATGGCTGAGAGCACAGGGCCCCATTTGCTTCCAGCACCCGCAGCAAATCACAGCACCTCGCTGTGATTTAGCAGCCGGTGGGGAGCAAAGCCCGGATCAGGAGAGCAGAGCTGTGAGGTCACTGCCCTGGTTTTTTTTTTTTTTTGCTTAACTATGTCACTCTAGGCTGTTTCTGCAGACTTCCAATGCCAGCCCCAGCATTGACTGGATTAACTGACTGCGTAAATACATCAGCTGGGAGATGTTCCTTGGGTTCTGTGGCTCCAGAACAAAGCAACTACGGGGAGGGAAAAAAGAAAAAGGACTTGGCACTTTTGTGGTCTTCTTCTGCCCCAAAGAAATGCTGACCAAATTCAGGCCTCTAAATCCCAAGGAAAAAGTCCAGAAACAGCCACCGAGATGCAGGAGACAGATGGGTACAAAGCTTGGCACCTCAGGAGCCCTGGAAGATGGAGAGTCCTTGACTTTGCTCAGGAAATGAGACTGGAAACCTCATCTCATCCTTTGGGACTCATGGGCCACTCCCTCACCCCTTGCCTGCTGGGACTTCCAAAAGCTGGGAACACCGGGAACTGTCTGGGCTCCCTGGTGAAGTTACTGCTGGACCAAGAGAAGTTAATTTTGGCTGGGGCAGAGCTGTGGGAGGGGGCCCCCAGGGCTGCCAGCAGCACAAGCATCATCAGCCCTGTCCAAATGCATTAGGCACTTCTGGCCCTAAAACAGCAGCAAAAAGCGCTCAGAGCCACCTCAGCACTCCAGTCACTTCTGCTTTACAGCCTTTTTTTCCCATTTTGCTTTCTCGGCACTGACTCTTCCGCTTTATTTTTCCTTGCTCTGCTGTAGAGAAGGTGCAAAGTTGCCTCTTGGGGAACGTCAGCAGAACCGAAACCTGAGGAGCGGAAGAAAAGCTGAGCTGGCTCCAGGTTAACCTGAAAAGTTTTGCAGGGGAAGGATGCAGCTCTGCAACCCCACTGCTCATCAGAAAGGTCTGTGTGGATGCTCAGGGGGTGTCTGGGTACCCAGTCACTGCTACATCCCCCTCTCACCCACTGCTGCTCCATCCCTGAGCACTTCTAGCAAGAGCCAGCCTCAGAGAGTCATTACAGAACTGTAGAATAGAATCATAGAATGCCTTGTGTTGGAAGGGACCTCTGAAGGTCATTTAGCCCAACCCCCTCGCATTAAGCAGGGACATCCTCGACTAGATCAGGTTACTAGAGCTTTCTTTGAAAATGAGCTGCTGGAATTAGAAGGGGAAAATGAATGGGTGAGGTGTGTCCAAAGGCATTACACCAGGACGTGAGGAAGATAGAAATTTCCATCTCCATCCTGACAGGCTGATGCTTATCTCATGGAGATCTACCAAGCACTGGAAGAGCTTCACAAGGGGAAGCTGGACATGGGCCAAACCACCTCCAATACTCTCTCACCACTAAGGCACCACACAATGGCCATGCCTCTATCTGAACGGTCAAGTCTGGAGATATTTATTGATTTCCTACTCTGAGGTGTAGCCTTCAGGGCTTTGCTTCACCAAAAAGAAGCAAAAGCTCCTTCTGTGCCACTGGCAGATCCCAGAGCAAGGAGGGATGCCATAGCAGGAGGATGCTTGTTCCAAGCAGCCCCCCAGGTCTTTGTCCAAACCCTGTGCAGGGGGCCCAGACTGAGCTCCTAAAACCCAGCTGCTTGGGCAAACACCCAGCAAAGACAGGAGGAGGATGTGGAACAGCAAATCCCAGGTCTGCAAACACCTGATCTGCACTTTCCCAGGAGCACTGTCCATTTGTGTCTCCCCCCATCCCCATCATCTGCTGCAGCCTCCTGCTTCCAGTCCAGTTCACTGCTTAATTACTACTTAGCAACTGGTTTGTGTCACTTCCCTGCCCTCGCCAGCCAGCAACGGTGTGAAGGTCTGGCATGGTCCAAGCCATCTGTTCAGGTCCTGAACTCGGTACTGCCTCTTCCCATTTCTGCAGGAGAGGAAAATGAAAAAGCCACCTCTGTGCTCAGCCCCTCTGCCCCATGCAAGGACAGACAGGCTGTGGACAGACAGGAGACGTGTTCTTCCCAGTCGTCTCCAGCTGCTGGATGCTTCAGTGGTGGAGATTCGCATCCTAAAACCTTTGAAGCTTTGCTGAGTCTTGGCTGGGGCAGGCAGAACCACCAGCAGAGGATTCATCTAGAGCAGCAATTAGTAATTATCAGTGCCAGCGTCACGGCCACAATGCCAGAAAGCAGCAGCATTTTGAAACCCATGCGCTGGGGGGTTTGGCAGAATATCAGCCAGCAGCTGAGGATCCCTGACACCAACCCACCCCACAGCCCCTCTGCTATCAAGGACCATCTTTTGCCATCACTGAATTATTTCATTGCAGGGCCAAAGGGATGTAGGAGGCTCCCCAGGGACTCCTCATCTTAACCATCCTGATGGGTATCGATGTGGTCTCCACTGCAACCACCGCTGAGGTTGGAACAAGAGGTGATGAGTGATGGTGGAGCAGAGCAGGCAGTGCTCTGCGGCCCTCCCTTCTCCTTGTCCTTCACCCGGGCATCCTGTGCCTGCTCCCCTCCCAATCCTTGGGCTGTGCTGACCCCTCCTGGGCTGCAGCCCGCACAAGCAGCAGCCTCTCCTTCCTTCCCGCTATCAGAAACTGGAGAAGGAGTCCAAACCCGTTCCCAGAAGTGCTTCCCCTCTCTCCAGAGAGTGTCCTTCAGGCCAAGCTCTCCATGCACTTCTCAGCCTTGATGCTCCCCACTTGCTGGCTGCATCCCAGGCAAGGCTGAAGAGCCCTTTGCTCACCAAAAGACATGAGGAAGACCACGGGGTGGGTGAGATGTCCATCAGGTTTTCTAGCTCCCCCTCCACAAAGCAATAATAAAGGGAAGAATAGAACAGTATCCACTGATAGCAGCCCTGGACCACATCCCACAGAAACCAGCACCAGATTCTGGGCAGTCCTGGATGAGCATCAATCTGTGGGAACTGTGGCCTCTTCAGCAGGGAGCAGACAGATACTACAAGGATGTAGAAGTTAACAGGCAGTTTCCATCTCCCAAGACCTCCCACCACTGACTCCCTCGTCTCAGTCATTACCCTCCAGTGAGATAATGAACTCCCAAGTGCAGCGCTGAGAGAAGCAGGCACTCGAACGAGAGCTCTAACAGCAGCTGCCAGAGAAATCATTAAAAGGCAAGTACTGGACTTCAGAGCTCAGTTGCAGAAGAAGTCTCAATCCATACCTGCAGCCTTTCTACACTCACCAGTGAACTGCTGCCGCTTGCAGAGGTAATTTAGCCTCAGTTGGGTGCCCAGCTACTAAGCAGCTCCATGGAGATCCTCTGATGGATGAGTGACAGCTAAGGGCAGATCTCTGACACATGGAAGCCCAAACCCCCAGGTTGCTCCCTGTGGGTACCACAACCCTGTCTCAGTGTTGGACACCCCCAAAACACAGCTGCTTTGCTTTCCTCCTCCCATGCCTGGTGCCCCTGAGGTTCTGCAACACCCTCAGCTCCCTCTCCTGCAGCTGACACAAAGGATGGCAAAGCAGTTCAGGTGTTTGTCACCTCCACATACAGCAACCCCTTTCCCTCTCCATGCACCCCCAATTCAAGTCCAGGCCCTGAGAGGTGACTCCCAGTTGCAATTTATTAGTATTTGGCCAAAGTTGCTTTAAGCCAACACCTCCATTGACGTTCCTTGGAGGCGTGTAAAAGGACAAAGACCAGGAGTCAGTGAAAAATGTGGTGGTTTAAGGGTTGATAAAAGGGGCAGCCACCCATCTGCTTATGGTGCAATGAAGTGTTGCAGGAGTGAGGATTTATGGTCAATAAAAAAGCGCAGAGCACTGATCAGAGATGTCTTCAGTGGTTTATAAATACATAAACCCACTCCATCCCTTCCACATATCAGCGCTTGCCCTCAGTGGAAAATGAATGTGCTTTTGAAGAGATGCCCGAAAATTCAACAGCTCTCACTGGTCCTGAAAAGAAAAAATGAAGACTAAGGATCACCACGTTTCCCTAGGGATACAGGGCAGTGCAGAAGAGTCACCCAGCTTGGGACATACCCTCAGAGCAGGTTGTAGAGCACTGTCGAGGGGTATTGGGAAAAATGGAACTGCAAGTCTCCCTTCGAGAGGGAAGAAGATACCAGCTGTGGTTCACCACAGCAGAAGTGCTTGAATTCCTGTTCCCTGAGTAATGCAGGTCCTAGGTAAAAAACTACCAAGGTCAAGGTGTCTTTTAACCAAAATCCAGGTACTTTTGTACCGTTCAGCCCTGGGTTGAAGCCCCCTGCCATGGAGCTTTTGGAGCCAGCTGACAAGGCTGGAAGATCTGGATGATGCTCTTTTCCTCCTTCAGGAGAACTAGACTTTATAACCAGGGTATATAATGGGATAAAGCCAAGCCAGCTCAGCTACAGATGGTCAGGTCCGTAACACAGAGGTGGGGACCCTCTTGAGCTGCATCTTGTCCCAGATACTCTCAAAGCCTTTGTCAGGGCAAGATTCATTAGTAGTGTGGTATCTGTGATGTAAATGGATGATCTTCCCTAAAAAAAAGAAAAATCCTGAAGGAAGAAATATCCAGCAGCTCATGAATAAGCAGGAAAAGAGGTTTTAAAGCTTGCTGAGACCACTGACCAAGCCATGGCCCACCACCACCCCCATCACTGCAGCCTGTACCTGCTGCAGCAGTGTCAGCAAAGATGAAGGATTTAAATATCTTCCTCCAAACAGCTTTTTTTTTGGTCAGTGACTATGATCAAGTGCATCAGATGAAGATTTCTCCTTGCCCAGGTAAGTATTTGGTTGAGCAGAGATGTTCAAACACTGCTTGTCCCAGCCTTCCCACACCTCCATCGAAGATGCTAAAAATGCAACAGCCCTAAGCTAAATGTCACAGCGATGTGCTGGATGCACTCAGAGTCAGAGCTGGAGGGGAAGAGGAATCCAGACATCGAGTGTGGCTCAGGATCTCACCCAAATTAATCATCTGGAGCATCCTCCTCACAGCAGAGCCCAGCTGCCAACCGCTGGCAGGGTGTTCTTGCCATCTAGTGGCTCCTCGCTTGAGTGCAAATACTGAAAAGGGGATTTTTAAATAATAATAATAAAAGAACCCTCCACTATTTCCATCTTTTAGCAGTATGAGACCAGAGGACACATAGCAACTTTTTTTGCTCTTCCATTCATATTTTACTCCCACTTTATTTACAGTGTGGATGGATCCTTCAGAAGTTTTCTCCTTTGTTTTACCACAGTTGGTGGGTTTCTAAGGCTGCACGTTTCTGCAGGAAAAAAAAAAAAAAAAAAAAAACTTGAAGGTAGAAACCTCGAGGGTCAGGTCAGGATGTGAAACTCTATCACCAAAAATCTTTTCAGCCACGGAGGAATTCTTGTGTCCCACCACAGCTCTCAAAACCTTGGTCACACCAAGACTACTCTTCTCTCTTGAAGAAGGACACTCACTTCTTAACACTATTCACTCCACGCACAGAGGCAACTGCAGAGTACAGCTGTAAAAGAAAAAACAGCACCAAACTATAATTTCAGTGGATTTTGGCCAATTTATGACCTGACCCTTGGCTCTAGCAAGGTAAGGCTAATTTAAAGGACCATGAGACCCTATGGGCAGCGTGTTAGGTGATTCCATCCCTCCCAAGAGCCCCGTTCAGCCCAGAATTTGTCAGAAAGAGCACTTCACAGCATACTAATAAGTATGCTTTTTCCACAGGCGATAGCTTGCCTTAGTCTGCCAGCATGTAGATTGTATTGGAAATCACTATTTGACAAGGCTCAGTGCTTACTTGGTGGCATATTCTTCCTATCAACCCACTCAAAACCATGTTTAGGAACAAGATAATGCTTGCTGCTGTTAAGTGAGCATGCAGGAATACTCCTCCTCCCTGGTGTGCTGGATCTCACTGCTCATTTCTCTATGTATTTCCATTTTTAAGCAGCTAGAAAACAGTTAACCTGTTATATTCTCCTTCCAAATCTGTCATAGAGGAGAAAAAGCAGATTTAGCTTGGCCTCATATGTTCTTTAGAAGGAAACCAACGCTAAAATTCATTAAACACAAGGAATAGGGGAAGCTTAGAGAAAAATACAGCTTATCAGGTTGATGAGGCACAGCCAGATAGAAGAGAATCAAAAGGCATCTTAGTGCAACATGGAAGGAGAGAGATCATTTGGGATGGTCAGGGAGTTAGAAAATTAATTAATTAATTAATTATTATCAGACAACATACTGGGGAAGGTAAGAGGGGAAAAAACCTCCAGCAGTCTTGTCTGGAACTTTCCAAAAGCCATGTCTCCCCACATACAGTTTTGCTATTAGCCCAAATATCAAGTTGTTTGTCATCTTCAAAGCAATGGTCACACTGGCTCTTCTTTTCTGGCTTGATGGGAACCTCCAGTAGAAATCAAGCTTTGAAGTAGCCTCCAGCAGAGGAGCAAGTCAGGGCAGGTACGTGACATTTTGTGACATTTCTTGGTGCTTGCAGTGACCTCCCCAGTGCAGAGGAGGTGACAGGGGAAGAAAGCATAAGACTGTCCAGGGCAGGCTAGTGAAGAGACCTCAGATGAGCTGCTACAGGCAAATCATAGAATCACAGGCTGGTTTGGGTTGGAAGGGACCTTTAAAGCTCATCTGGTGAACCCCCCCTGCAGGAAGCTGGGACACCTTCAACTAGAGCAGGTTTTGCAGAGCCCTTTCCAACCTGACCTGAAATGTTTCCGGGTATGGGGCATCTACCACCTCTCTGGGCAGCCTGTTAAAATCACCCCTTAGCCAAGGCCAGGTAGACACGTTGAACCCAGCTAGGATGCACTGATGGAAAAAGCATCCTGGTCTGCTCCAGCAAGCCAGGAGGAACAGTGACCGTAGCCTAAATAGGACCAGGAGAGCAAAGAGGTTCTCCTGTAAGTCCATTTTGCACTCCCTTCAGTGTCTATGCAACAGACCTGACCCTAATTTCAGAAGAAACCGATAGCTTCTCAATACTGCAATGAGTTGGTTTTAAATCAAGCCTAGGGAGAAGTTTTAGGTCCATTCATGTTTCCTTGAAGACAAGGGCACACAGACAGGGAAGAGAGCACTGGGGCCAAATACTCCTGTCTTCAGTCCTGACTTGTTGGCAGCACAAGAGCTTGTACAAGAGAGCCCAAAGTGCTGTTGTCTCTGAGAGCACACACCCCTACCTGGTGTAGGGTTAAATTTGCACCAACCTGGCCCAACACAAGCTGTGGGAGCCAAGACAGTGTTTTTGAAATCAAAGACACTCACGTCCTCTCCCTTCAGTCAAAGGGTCCTGCAGGTTATTCAGGGGTACGTGGTCAGGCACCTGCTGGGATATTTCTTTACTCTGAGCTCATCCTACAGGATATATTGAGGGAGTCACCTCATCTTGTTAAAATAGTCCTCTCCAATGTCCCACCTACCCTTTGGCAGCCAGGCTCCAAGCTGTCAGATGAGCAACTCCAGTGTCACATGTAGACACCCTCCCTCCACAGTGGATCTTAAGCCAACATTAATCTTTATTACCAAGCCAAAGCTTTTAAGAGGCAAAATTCTCTTTCATAGAATTATGGAGACCCAACTTGACATCCATAAGGTCTTGGGACCAGCAGCTTCTAATGCAGCACCAACTGCAAACCCTCCATCAGTGACAGATCTGAAGAATCACTGTTGGATATGATCCAGCATCATTTATGTCCACAGTGTATTTGAGGAGGAGCCCAAACACCTATTTATAGGCTTCTAACACTGGCAGCTGAGATAGCTCTGAGAACTTGCCATCCTCTCCCAGGGAAGATATGTGTCTCCTGGTGTGCCTTTAATGTGAGATTGTTTGAAGAGATGAAAAAGCCTGTTACAAGCTGGTGAAGTGATGCGAGTAGTGTTATATTTAAGCTACATATTCCAAAGGGGAGAGGGTTTTATGCATATGAAACCAGCAGCCACGTTGCCTCACCAACCTGCCTGCAAAGAATAACCAGTTTGGAGCACATCTTAACCAGCTAGCTCTTCTCAGGTGAGCCATTGGTATAGACATCTACTTCTGCTTTCTTTGCTGTGATCTTCCTCCAAGCGCAGAGGTACCCAGTGCTGATGCAGGAGCTACAGCAGCAGAGCACTCAAAAAAAATTAATCCAGATTTAAAAGCCTTTCCCTATAAAGCAGTACAACTTGAGCCTGGAGCAAAGGAGGCTCAGGGGAGACTTTCTGGCTCTCCACAGCTCCCTGACAGGAGGTTGGAGCTAGGGGGGGTCGGGCTCTTCTCCCAAGGAACAAGGGACAGGACAAGAGGAACCGGCCTCAGATTCTGCCTGGGGAGGTTTAGGTTGGAGCTGAGGAACAATTTCTTGCCCTTGAGGGTTGTCCAGGGCTGTCCCAGGCTGCCCAGGG
>JANHGN010024951.1:54555-66493 GCA_024605025.1 Megaceryle maxima | reverse complement strand
GCTTGGAAACCCCTCCAGGGATCACGGGGACTCCACCCCTGCCCTGGGCAGCCTGGGACAGCCCTGGACAACCCTTGGGGGGGAAGAAATTGTTCCTCATGTCCAACCTAAACCTCCCCATGTGCAACTTGAGGTTTGTTCCTCTTGTCCTTCTGGTGACATTCAAAGACACAGCCAGGACACACATTCTTTCCTTTGTCCATTAGTAGCTCCTTTACATCTCACAAGGCTATATATTTTATTTCCTCTAAAAAAATGGTATTTTCTCCGTGCTCTCTGCTCCACCCTCCATCGTTCTTCCTGTCTCAGCACCTGTGACTGTGACAACACCTGCTTGTTTCCTCCCTTACTCATTCTACTACCTCCTTGCTCCTTTGCTTGGTGTTCTCACGGTCTCTCCTCATCCCCATACCTCTTCATTTCTTTAACTCATCCCCACCAGCTCCTATAGTCTCTTGTATGCTGCTGTCCACAGCCACATCTCTTCATCCATGGTGTGACTCCCAGCTCTGACTATTTTATGTCTCTCTCCCTCTTTTCAGGAATGTTGACACTTCCAAAAGCAAAACTGCTGCACCTCTTCTGCAGAAGCTGCTTTCATATTCCTTTTTGTCAACTACTGTATTATCTCACTTTCTGATATAAAATATTAAAGTTGGTTTTGATTAGTTTCCCTTTCCTTCCTTTTATGTTGGTATTGCTATTCTTGCCCATAAAGTAATCTTCTTACTTCTCCCCTTACAACTGTTCTAAATTCCTCTGTTCTCCTCCACTGTTACCTAAACCCGTGATACGGCTGTGGGTTTATTTTTTCTTTGTGTTTTATCAGAACAACAAATCATCCTCATTTTTTAGCCTTCTTGGACTTTTTTACCTTCAAAAATGAATTTAAAGGCTACTGATAACCACAAAGCTGGAGGGCAGTATCCAGAAAGGCAAAGCATGCTCCAGTAAGACAGACACCAGTAATGTGTCGCAGGAGGTAGATGAGAATGAAGCAAGGCCATGCTCATTAAAAATGCACATTAATTCCTTAAGCAGTGTTTCTCATCACCTTTCTAACATACCCTCAGCCTTTCCCTGTTCGCTGGGACTTCTCAGAAAAGAGATATTAACAAAGTCTTGCGGCAGTGATGAATAGAGACTAGTCGATCCTTCAGCTCTCCGTGAAGAGAAAATGTCTTTTAGTGACTGAAAATTAGACCTTTATTCTCTCTGGTCCAGAGGGACCTTTCAGTTCTGCAGTTAAACAAATGGCATGTGCTCCTCGTCTCTTCATTTATTCTGGTAGCAGGATCTGCACAGGCTTGATCCTTGCGAGACTTTTAGCAGTATGCCATTTAAGATTAATTGAGCAAGGTCAGGAATTAAAGTAATGTGATTTCATTATTATTTGAACAGTGTGTAAGGACTGCCTATAAGATTATTGCTAGCTCTTTGTGCATCACAACATCATTAATGCATCTTGCCTAAACAAAATACTTCTACTCAAAATATGCTTGATATTGTGAATTAAAATACACAGTACAAGGTGAATGCGTGTAATAAACACATTAATCGTTAAAATACAGGTATATGCTCATTGGCTAATTATTTTATTCACATTTCCCAACTAGCAGCAGAATGAATCCCTGTGTGTGACACAATTCCATAAATGAGTCTCACCGTAAGTAAACAGATCTTGCTTCACCCTTCTAAACAGCCTTAAAAGGTTAAGAAGAAAAGAATATTATTGCACGCTCAGGAATTCCAATTGCTCAAGCCCTAAACCCTAGATCTACTTATAAAAAGAAAAATTAATTAAAAACTACTAATTTTAAATGAAGTCATAAATTTAGTTTTACTCTGTTGGTCCAAATACAGGCGGTAAATTGGAGTGAGGCTCAGAGAACTCCCCAGAGCAGCAACAACCCTGGCCAAGTCAGTGCAGTGGTTAATATTTTATTCAGAGGAAAGATCAGATCAATTTGGTGGTGGAGCAGAAAGACAGACACCTAGTTTCCCAGATATGCACATGGTGCTATACTAGGAAAAGCTTCAAGCAGAGGAAACAGGACAGCAAGGAGGAAGGCAGCAATATGGGCAGGAACAGGAGCTTGAGATCCCAGGGGCAAGAAAAGCAGGTCAGCACATTCTGGAGATAATCATCTAAATCACAATTTTGGAAAGCAATAAAGCTGGGAGAGACACAGTTTGTAAACTGGCTGTGAATCTATGCTGGGAAATGAAGAAGCCAGTATGATTTTGAGTTGGATATGCACAAACACTGATAGCCCCTTTCTACACAGCACTGATAAAACCAGTGGAAGATGGAAGATCTAGAAGATCTCCATAGGAGGAGATGCCAACAGAGAAAAATCTTGAGGAAAATAAATAAATATATGCACATGAGAAATGGCATTTTCACATGTGGGAAGATGAAAATAATGAAAAAAAAAAAACAAAAACCCAACACCTAAGATTCTAGAAATGGGAATATAACACAACTGCTGAATTTATAGCTCTGTGCCTTTATGTATGATTTACTTGAAATGTATTAGTTTGTTATGACAACAAGATTTTCTCCCTTATACTTCCAAAGTCAAGCTACTTAATAAGGAAAACCAAACATCAACACAGATTTAAATTTGGCAGATTAACCCACTTGATGTTCCTTTACTTTTAATTTTCAGTTGTTGGCCACTGTGCATTGTTTAGATCGAGTGCTGATATAAAAAAACCCACCCATATATTTTGAGAGGTACAAAACTGAAGAAGGTAAAAGAAGAACAATAATTTTGTTCAAAGATATTACAATAGTGAGTAAATAGTATTTCTTTAGACTTTCTGCTCTCCAATGTGTTCTGAGCAAGTGCTCATGTTCTGCTCCTTTTACAGTCGTATCAACCTTTCCTGGCTCCAGAGGTAGATCAGTATATTTTATATACACATAGATTATATAAGTAAAAAGATGAAAGAATCAGAAATTATTTTTGATACTGAGGCAGAATGAGAATCAGATTCCCCCCCACGTGCAATCGCGCTTGCAGAGAGCGCCAATATAACAAAATTACTTCAAACTGGGATCATTTCCCAGCCTTGTTTCAACCCGCAGGTCTTCCTCAGACACTGGGCCCTTGGGTTCATTTGAACCATGTGGGTGCTCAGTTAAGACCTTTTTTTTATGATGCCTATGAAATTATACAATGTGGTCTGTACTCGGAGCTGTGAAGCTCTCCTTAGCGCGGTGTTACAACGATGAGCAAGCTCAATGGCAGAAGCAAGGGCTGAGTAGCCCATTCCTGTTTTCCCAATGGAACTGGTTTTAACTGCCTGCCACTTTACACTCGGTGCCTTCCCGGTGCCTCTTCCCAACAAATGGTCCCAAAGGCTCTACCAGCTGTGCCCACACTTTCAACTGCCTTCCGGAAACAGCTTCAGCAAGAGGGCTTAGGATGTAGGACTGTGAGTGAGGAGAAGAGAGAGCTCCAAAGAGCCCCTGTAGGAAGGCAACCTGTCATCCATTCAATTTGGTCTTCACAGAATCATAGAAAGGTAGGGGTTGGAAGGGACCTCTAGAAATCATCAAGTCCAACCCAGACGGAGACTCCACAACCTCTCCGGGCAGTCTGTTGCAGGCTCTGTCACCCTCACAGGAAAAAAAGTTTCTCCTCATGTTGAGGTGGAACCTTCTGTGTTCAAGTTTATACCCATTGTTCCTTGTCCTATTGCTGGGCACTACAGAAAAGAGATTGGCCCCTTCCATTTGACACATCCAGTAAAGGAGCATCCACAGCTTCTCTGGGCAACCCGTGCCAGTGTCTCACCACCCTCAGAGTGAAGAATAATAGTTTTCAAACTTGTGAAAAGACTTCTGAGAGAGCATTTCTTTCTAGATTAATTTTTTGTCCTTGTTCACTGAATGAAAAATGTGGGGGAAAAATATGCTCTTAATTTTTGAACAAAGAACATTTAGGTTGGAAAACTTTCTACTTAGGAGATTTGTTGACTAGGAAGACTGCAAATGCTGGCTGGCATGGCCAGACTTTGCAGAACAGATTGTACTGACACCTATAAAAGACAGTAAAGACTACTTGACCTTGTCTCCGTGGAGAAAGAGAGACCTGATGATCTCTTGAAATACCACAGCACTTTTTTCAGATATTCAGTTGATGTCTTAATAAAAAAAAATATTTACATGCACTGAAGTAAACATTGCAAGCAGTAGAAATTTTTAGCAAACATATGTAATGCTGAGCCACATTAACAGGCATTGCAGACTACAAAAAAAATGATAACCTGAGAGCAGTTTTTGGTTTCCATGGCCATATGTCCAGGTCAGTTGTTTGCCTACCTGTTATCCCCAGCAGCTACGTCTGCAGAAAATTAACCACCCAGACTACTTTCTCATAGGGAAAAGATACAAAGAGGGTAATAAGTCAGTGTCCAATCATTGTTGTTGGGGTTTTTTTTCTAAGATATTGCATAAAAACATACCCCTAAAGCTTTCCAGAAACCTGGGAGCTTGAGCAGTGGTTTCACACACAGGTATCTCTCTGTGAAATGCATAATGTGTGTTAGGAAGCTAAAAGCAAAGTGTGGGGGGGGTGTATGATAACAGGAGGGGAGAACTGAGGAATTCCTTATAGGCTCTAGGTTAGATAAGGCAGGTGCTAGCAATTCCCCATATGTCTCCATGAACTATGGACGGGTGGGCTGAGATCAGCTGCAGGGAGGCTCAAAGCAAAGGAAATAATTCCTTGTGCATATCTCAAAGTTGTTTCTTTGGAGGTGTCTTCAAGCAAAGGCACTGAAGAGCAATTTGCAGAAAGGCAACAGGGAAACTAGGCTGTGGTGGTTACTGCTGTTTACTCCAGAGCTAGTGCAGAAGGGGGAGGGAGAAAGAAATGTTTGCAGCAGGAGGAGGTGTATGGCAGTGCTGGATGCTGAGACAATCCAGGGCGGTGCTCATTTTCATGCCTGAAAACCAACACAGAGGTTGGTTATCCTCACAACAGAGGATAACTTGTCTTACAATACTTCACATCAGTTCAGAGTCCTTAAATGCAAGCACAAGACAACCCCCTCTTTTGCTACTTTCTCTTTCCTGTCTGCTGCTATAAATGCTCTTCTTCCCTTGAACATTGTTCTTGTCAGCCCATGAAGTGCCTTCACTCCTGGAGAAAAAGAAGGAACCAGAAAAATATATCCTGCTTAGGTTGGGAAGAAAAGCCCTAAGCACTGGCTGTGTGGCATGTTTAAGAAGAGTATCTAGGCAGTTGTTTATTTCTTAATACCTGTCCCATTTTGAGCAGTAGGAAGATGAGAGAAAAGAGACTGAAAGCTCAGGAGGCCAGAAAGTTGATTAGAATGGTGGTAATGTCATTGTGCTCACAAATCAACGCTTTAAGCCTTTCTTACAGTTGTGTTAATATCAAACTGTGTTGATTGAATGTAATCTCCTCCCACCTTAGGGCCTCCAACAGATGTGTGATAGCTCCTTACACAAGTTTTAGCCAGGCTGAAGTCTCCCAGAGGTCCCATCATTTTGCTAGCACACCTCCAACCTGCCAGAAGCTCCTCTGCTTTGCTCTTGCTGCCTTCCATCCCAGCTTTTTTTATCCTGCTTGCAGACCTGTTCGTAGATCTTGCTAAGTGCCTGCTAATCACTCAAGAGGAACCTGTACTCACACTCTCTCCAGAGAGGACTGGTACCAGCAATCACCCTGTGAGACTACCCAGAATTATCCACACACCCAACAAACCAGAGCAGCAAGAGGTGACTTCCAGATGCACACCCCCTTTTTGTCAGGGAGGTAGCACTGAGCTGGGGAGACCTCAAGAGCACCAGTGGCAGACACAGGCAGACTGGGAAGCCAGGTAATGTGGGAGAGCCAGGAGAAGGCACCATCACTGAACATCACTTCTAGGGTAGGAGGCATCTGGGCTTGCTAACAAGATGGGCAAACCAGCAGCTGACAAAGGCAGCGTGATAACACTGATGAAGATGACATGCTGTACCCACGCATTGAGATGACTTATGAAAGGAAAAAATGTCAGTGAAAGTAAATCCCAGTTCACCCACGAGAGATCTGAAGTTCAGACACAACCTCATCCCCACAAGAAATACTAATTTTTACTATATTCCAGCACTTGATCTTAATAGTCCTCTTCTCTATTAAAGTCCTGCTCTTGTAACTAGAGAACAGGGCTGCAAACACACAGCTGAGTGACTCAGTTCCAGCAGAAAATTACTTATAATCAAAAAATTGACTGCCTAAAATTCATGTGGAATCTTTCCCAAATAACTTTCTGTAAACAACGTCACAAAAATCAGTCGACTCACATAAGATTCATGAATAAATACAGGAAAAAATTATTTGTAATTATTTGCTGCTACTAGCTGGCCTCTCTAACCTCTCCAGTGAGAGAGGCTGTGATTGCACAGTCACGGATATTAATGGTGGCAAAGAACCAGAAAGTTCCCTTCTCTAGCTGAGCGTTGTTGTCCCCTCTCTTTGTGAGACACTTCCTAACAAAAAGCCATGAGGAATCTCCACAGTGTCTGTACATTCCTTTGATGCTTTGTACTGGTCCAGTCTCAAAATCTTGAGCATTGCTTTGCGCGCGTCTGCTCAGCTGAAACTCTGGTAATGACAGTAAGGGGTTTTTTACTGCTTGCTGAGATTGATGTTTTCTTTGAAGGCTTCTTGCTCATTTAAATCTTTGCCTGGTAGTTAAAAAGCAGTAGTACACACCCCTGTGACAGGCATCTCTGTTCTGTCTGCTTCATCCCACGTGTCCCGCTCTGGCTCGTAAATCATAACTCACAGACAAGAAGCTCTAAAACTGGAGTGAACGGATCTTCTGAGAAACCCAGAATGTCAATTAGTAAATGACTGTCACGTGCAATGTGCTCCTACTTATTCAAGATTCTAACTTCTGCATAAATTGGTCTCAGTATCTAAACCAGGTTTGTTTTTTGGTTTTTTTTTTGCCACTAAGTTGTCCTGAAGAAGCTCTGCAAAGTCTCTGATCACCACTGACCATGTCTTGTGCCTGTACGACAGTAGCCCAGTATCAGGCAAACAAACTGGTGAAAGCAGTGACCCACTCTCCTAAGCAGAATACTTACTTTCAGATACAGATCATGGAAACATAGAGTCGCTTTGGTGGGAAGAGACCTTGAAGATCATCGAGTCCACCCATTCCCCCAGCACTGCCAGGGCACCACTGACCCCTGGCCCTCAGCACCACAGCTCCATGGGGGGGCTTGGAAACCCCTCCAGGGATCACGGGGATTCCACCCCTGCCCTGGGCAGCCTGGGACAGCCCTGGGCAACCCTCGTAGGGAAGAAATTATTCCTCAGCTCCAACATAAACCTCCCTTGGCACAACTTGAGGTCATTTCCCCCTGTCCTATCCTGGATAAAGGCTAAGCACAGCATGCAAGCAAACGTTCACCACAGAAAAGGAGAGAGGAAGGAATGGGAAGAACCACCTTATAGCATCGCGTGGTGTGGTGCATACGAGGAGTCTCACCAGTGCTCTGTGGAGCACTCTTCTTCCACAGCTGCCTGATTTTGCCAAGTGGCAGATGACAGTGTTTCTGTTTGCTAAGCATCAGCATTGTGCTTACGGTCATGGACAAACACAAACAGAATCACTCAGCCAACACATTTACATCAGAGTTTGATCTGGGAGGTGCTCATCACCTCTGAAGGTCTTCAGCATTTCTCTCAGAATCAGACAGATGAGAGAAAAGTTACCAAAGACACTACAAAGGAAAAAGATAATGATGAAGATAGTGTAATTTGCCCTAGATTTTATAGTACTTGTCACCTGAGCAGCAACCAGCAATTCTGCTGAACCTTTGCTTCCTCTTTTTTTTCTCGAAAAAGAGCAAACAGCAATTAGTGCTAATCCGAGCAGGTATAAAGGCCACCTTATTGTGGCCTTCCAGTATCTGAAGGGGGCCTACAAGAAAGCTGGAGAGGGACTTCTCAGGCTGTCAGGCAGTGATAGGACTGGAGGGAATGGATTAAAACTAGAGAGAGGCTGATTCAGGTCAGACATTGGGAAGAATTTCTTCCCCATGAGGGTGGGGAGACACTGGAACAGGTTGCCCAGAGAGGTGGTGGAAGCCCCATCCTTGGAGGTTTTTAAGACCAGGCTGGATGGGGCTCTGAGCAACCTGCTCTAGTGGGAGGTGTCCCTGCCATCGGCAGGGGGGTTGGAAGTAGATGATCTTTAAGGTCCTTTCCAACCCTGACAATTCTATGATTCTATAAAATAGCCCAGTGTCAATTCCTGTCTGCATAAAGGCATGGAAGAATAAAGTTAAGAGAATGGGGTATTTTGAAATTGGTACTTAATTAGTAATGCTCTTTCACTTGAGCTCAGACACACTCATTGTAGGAAACACTTAACCCAGAAATGTCAGGCTAGATTAGGCATGCATGGTAGTTCAGGTGCTGGTATGGAAAGGTGCTCAGCACTAACTGTGAACGACAGATCCAGATGAAATAGAGCATCTGCACTTTCACACGGGATGTGAACGTACTGCTTAGAGTCAGCTTGTATGTCTTTTATCTCTGAAGAACCTGCCTAACGTCAGAAGCAGAGGATTCCCCCTCTCCTTTTATCACTCAGCCTCTTCATACATATTTTTACTTTTCTGCCTTCATTGTCCCTCCTTGCTTCCCTTGCCTCCTCACACGTCACCAGCAAAAGCATGAGCTCAAAAGGTGATGCCCTTCACTCCCTCCTGCAGAAGCTGCTCTAAGTGAAAGGTTTGCTGGGCTTTTGTAGCCCACTTATGTGGACAGCACAAAGCAGCTCTGAGGGCTGGAGCCTGTTCTGCGTTAACAGAGTCACCAGAGCAAGAACGTGACGTGTGAGAGAGAAGATACTGAAACAGAATTAGAGGTTCTGATTTCAACAGAACCTGATTTGGGGTTCAGCAGGGACCTGAGTTAACAATGTTTGCCTATGTCCATTTTTCGGAGTGGAACATAACATGACATGATTGATCAGCAGCAAAGTCAAACCAGGAACATAAATGACTTAGCCCTCAGTTTAGAACAACTGGAAAGAAGAAGTTTATAGTCAAGACAAAGGTAGGAAGGGAGCAAATTTCTTGCTCTACAAAGGGAGTAGAGGGCAGTCTATTTTATGACTTAAGGTGAATTGTGGAAAAGGTTGGTGGGGGAAGCATGGAAATAACTCTCAGATGACATATATTAATATTAAACTTGATCTGAGCATTGACTTGTCCATGTGACAGTATCAGAGACCAAATGAATTACCCGTTTTGGGAACAGGGCAGCTCTGCAGACCATAAGGCTAGCTGTGCTGCCAGTTGTCATTCTTAAAGCCACTGTACCTGTAAAAATCCAACCAGTAAAGTCTAATTTGATTCTCCTGGGTCTTTTTTATTTGTCTCTATTCCTTTCTAGCATGATTATTGCTCAGTCTGAATGATTCATTTAAAAACTACTAATCCACAGAGCCCAGCTGATGCTGCCTCAGGTCAAAGTGCAAAGCAGCTCCTGATTTACATCCTCTCCAACCCCAACATATGCTGCGTGTGTTGGCTTTGACAATTAGGTGGTCATAGACTGGTTCTTCCCAAATTACAGCCCAAAATATTGTCTGTGAGTAACTATCTAGAGGGTACCCATATGTGATGCAGAGCTTTGCCGTTAGATGTATTAAGAAGAGACCGAAACATTAGGTTTTACTTTGAACTAACACGGAGCATCTTATAAAATCTCCACATGCTGGAAGAAAGAGTAAATCCTCTGTGGTTTGCTCATAAATATTTATAGGATTATTCAGTCCATTGTGTAGTGAATAACCAAATGCATTCTGATGCAAACCAGCCCAGCTCCTGTGTTTGTACAGTCGATCTGACAGAACACAATTACAAACCAGATTTCTCTTGTTAAATTTTCTACCTGAGCTCCTTGAAGCACCTAAAATTTGAACTTGGCAAGGCAGAACTGCAATTGTCCAGGGACCTGGCACCTTACAGATCAGAAGTGGATGTATTCTTCAAGGACAAAACTAAATACTATGTCATTTATATCGACATAAATGTATTTGGTAAGAACAAATCAATATATTATATATGTACATCCCATATTTTTGCTCCTGTTAGGGAATTCTATTACCAAGTAAAGCAAACCCACAAAACTAACTTAACTCTACAGATTCAAGAAAGGAATATTGCATCTGGGGTTTTTTTTATTGTTCTATCTTACGTTCAAAAGGAATGGTAGACGACAAGTTCTCCATGGAATAGAAATGTGCTCTTGTGGCCAGGAAGGCCAATGGTCTCCTGGGATGCATCAAGAAGAGCGTGTCCAGCAGGTGGAGGGAGCTTCTGCTCCCCCTCTACTCTGCACT
The DNA here is from genome assembly GCA_024605025.1 of Megaceryle maxima. Lineage (NCBI taxonomy): Eukaryota > Metazoa > Chordata > Aves > Coraciiformes > Cerylidae > Megaceryle > Megaceryle maxima. Next base: position 56,104 of record JANHGN010024951.1, on the reverse strand, counting down.
GGTGAGACCTCACCTGGAGCATTGTGTCCAGTTCTGGGCTCCCCAGTTCAAGAGAGACAGGGATCTGCTCGAGAGAGTCCAGTGGAGGGAGACAAGGATGCTGAAGGGACTGGAACAGCTGCCTTACGAGGAAAGGCTGAGACACCTGGGGCACTTTAGTCTGGAGAAGCCTGAGAGGGGATTTGATAACTGAGGGCTGAGTGTCAGGAAGAAAGGGACAGCTTCTTCTCACTCGTGCCCTGAGACAGGACAAGGGGGAATGGATGCAAGCTGGAGCACAGGAGGTTCCACCTTAACATGAGGAGGAATTTCTTTACTGTAAGGCTCACAGAGCACTGGAACGGGCTCCCCAGAGAGGTTATGGAGTCTCCTTCTCCGGAGATTTTCAGGACCTGCCTGGATGCACTTCTGTGTGACCTGTGCTGGATTGTATGGTCCTGCTCTGGCAGGGGGGTTGGACTCTAAGATCTCCAAGGTCCCTTCCAACCCCTGACAGCCTGTGATACTGTGAATGGCTTAGGTGTAGGGTGGGGATTTTAATTTAAGAAATTCATGACTGGGGCAACTGGCAAGGTCTGCTCTTTCTGACAGGTGTAAAGTCAGGCTCAGCCCTAAATACATCTTGTCTTCTTGTACTGATTCTGGTTGTTCCCCACTATTCAGTTTATTTCCTGTTGAAAGTTCTCTTTTATCAGAAAATCATAATCTGAGCCAGAGACCGAAATGCTGATTTCAGCGACAAATTAGAAACTGAAAAAATAAGAGATGAAAGGAGTGGGAAAGTGAATCTGTTCTGTGCAGATGCACTTTCATTCTCAAGAGCCCCTGTTTCTACAAATGAAAGGAACTCTGACAAAAAAAAAAAAGTTTCATTTGCCATGGAAATATGAAAACTTTTCAAGGCAAAGTCTTTGCATATGCTAAAAGCACAGATGATGTTCCATGCAGAGCATTACTTTTATCTTCATTGTTTTGAATATGTTGGATCATAAGAATGGATGCACTCCAAACTGCCACTTCAAAGCTGCACAGATAATCCCACATCCCACTTGCTCTGTTTGCATTTTTAATTCTGCTTAAGTACAAGCAGAATCAAAGCTCATACTTTATTCTCTGAAAAACTGCTGTACAACCTTCCCCAAAAGTCGGGCTCGTCCGCACCAGGGTAAGTTACCACGCTGCTAACTCATTTGAGGATATTTCTGTTTACTGTCTGTGCTTGCCTTATTTTACATGATAAAGTGCTTCAATTTCTTACTGGATGGAAGTCATCAATCTCCACCATGCTCAAAAATTTTCCCTCTGTGTACCAAGGGGCCTGTAATCTGTGGAGCAGGTGCTGGCATTGCAAGAGGAATGCAATTGTTTCTGAGGCATGCGACATCCTTGTCACTCAGCCTGCAGTGCAGGTACCAACAGAAGCAAGGGCAGACTCCCAGTTGCAGGATATTTTTGCCTGCTCTGGCCCCTGAGCCCCACAAATGAGTCTGAGAGGGGGCACTCCATTCCCAGCTCCTGTCACCCAGCTACAGGCTCCGTGGGCCAGCAC